>APFE031397086.1:4812-32021 GCA_000404065.3 Pinus taeda | reverse complement strand
GACCAGGATTGGATAGAGTTTTGGATATTCGTGGCTTTGTTGATGCAGACTGGGCTGGAGATCTGGATCAGAGAAGATCTACAAGTGGGTATGTGTTTAACCTATTTGGAGGTGTAGTCAGTTGGATGAGTGAGAAACAATCTGTATTGGCACTATCAACTACAGAGGCAGAATACAGGTAGCCACTCATGCAAGCAAGGAAGCAGTTTGGTTGCAGAGATTGTGTTCAAGTATGGGGTTAGTACAGGGAGCTATAAGGATAGACTGTGACAGCCAAAGTGCAATTTTCTTGGCAAAGAACCCTGCATATCATTCAAAGACAAAGCACATTGATGTTTAGTATCACTTTGTGAGGGATATGATAGAAGACAAAAAGGTGTTGCTAGTAAAGGTGGACACTTTGAAGAATACTGTAGATGCACTGACAAAATTTGTGAGCTCTGAGAAGTTCTATTGGTGTAGAGAGACAATGGGCATTTCAGGGCTGGGAAAATGACTAAGCTCTCTTGTGGCCCCCTGTGGAAAGAAAACAAGTGGGAGAATGTTGGGTTCTGTTATATTGTTTCCACGTAGTTAACAGGGGGTTTGAAGGGCACCTGTAACCCCACTTTATGGCGTCCGGGGCAGCGCCCTAGAAAATTTTGGTTTGGACCCTATGTTAGGTTGGGCGGACGCACCTATGTTTTTGTGCATGATTTTCGCACATGTTTTTTGGACGCGATGGTTTTCGGTCCATGGTATTGGATGCGATGGTTTTTGGTCCATGGTATTGGATGCTTCGGCATGTATAAATATGTATTGTAACATTGAAAGGAACATAATGAAAAATCAAGCTGGTAGTCCTGGTTTGGGATCCAGGGGAAATCTCTGTGTATATGTGTTTTATGTTGTATGATCTCGCATTGTTTATTTTCTGTATTTTAGAATTCGTATGCAGGTAATTTCTGTACGGGGTTAAAACCTACATGCTAAAGATTTTTTTTTTTTTTTGGAGAGGCCCACAGCTACATGAGAAGAAAAAACCTGGCTGAAGCTCTGTGTTTTTCCATTTGCTGCTTTCTTCTTAAATCCGCTTAGTCCATCTCTGTCCATCAAGCACTGCTCATACCCTCGGTTTCGTCCATCTCTACCTAAACTTCTTGCCTTCGATGTCCAATACCTGCGTTTTTCTCTTCCCATTCCCGCAGCCTCTTCAAAAATTTCAAAAAATCTGCTGTCCGGTCCACGCTCAGCCCACAGCCTCCTTTCACGTGGTTCTCTCCTCCCCGCAGATCTCCTCAAACTCTTTCATTCGCTACATATAACCCTCGTCTTCAACTCCATCAACCTGCAATCCCTTCTTCCTCACCCTGCTTCACCCATTAATCCGCAAACCCTCATCGCTGCCATCTCCAACTCTTTCTTCGTCACTGGCAAGCCCTTCCATTACTCCTCTCCTTTCCACACAAACCTGCAAGCAAATTCTCATGCAGCTCCCTCGCGTTTTGCTCCAATTCCTCATCTCCTCAATCGAGCTATCCCTGTCCGCTGTCCAGTTCTTCCTGCAGTTGCAAAACAAGAAGCAATCGATTTCCTTTTTTTTACTTGTATGCTAGTGCTCCTTTGGGTTAGATACATAGGGTTAGATATGTAGGTTTAAGTTTGGCATATATATATATTTTTTAGATTAGGTTTGATATCTAAAACATAAAAAAGGTTCAAAAGTCCGATTTTGATTTTATGTTATTTCTGTTTTTAACTTTGTTTTGATGTTTGATTGTTTCATTTTGATTTAAAATTCAAAAATCCTAAAATTTAAAAAAGTCCTAAAAAATTTAAAAATTAAATAAAAGGTTCTAAACATAAAAAACTAAAAACTAAAAAATAAAAAAGAAGGGACTTCTTTTTCATTTTTAATGTGGCTTTGAGAAATCTTAAAGTTTTAAATCGAGATAAATTTCACATTTAAAGGTTTTAAACTTTTTATGTAGTCCCTGCCCCATAAAAAATTTAAAAAAATATTAAATCTTTTATTTATTTATTTATTTTGGTCACATTTTGTCTCACTTAGCATACCGAGAAATTCACCTAAGGAAGACTTAAGTTGTGAAATTTAAAATTTCTTCTTGGTGTCTTTTTGTGCTATGGCTAAGATCTAAAAGAAAAACTTGTGTGGTATCAAAATTTTTCCTTAGTTAAATGTGCTTAAATTTTTATATCGTAAGTTTAACTATAGGAAGGTGGTAAATTTCCTAGATTTGAGTCACTAAGCATAAATTTTTCAATTCTAGGATCTAAATCGGTTAGCATTTAAATTTCGTGGTTGTTTAAAATATTTTTATCTCTTGAAATTTAATTGCTAGACATTGTGCATCTGCTGAATATCTTGCATCTATCTATCGTCATTGCTTGGATTGTTTAATGCTCGTTACATGCTAGACATTTAACAAATGTTTTTCAAGCGATTGTTAAAGAATCTTGTTGTGGAATTACAATAGATTGTGTATCTTTGTTTCCCAAGCTAAGCATACTTTGAGCATTTGTTGACATTAATAACGAATTGCAAAGAAGTTTTTTTTTCTTTTTCTTTTTGAGTTAAATTGTATCAAGAAGATTTAAAATAGGTTGGTGTTTTAATTGTAATTTCTTCAAGAGTTAATCTTTTAAGTCTTCATCTAATAAAGCGAACATCTCATTTGGGTAATTGAGGGCTTTAGCAACGCAAGTGTTTCCCCAATCTCGAGTTTAACTTCATCCCATCTTTCGGTGCATTTGCATATAAGTTAACTTTGTATAGATAAAATTTACTTCCAAGCATAAGCTTGGTCGATAGACAGATAGATCTCAATCCGTCCTTTCTTGAGAAGCCTGTTTTAATCACGGGGGCTTCATTGAGGGAGCAATACCATACCACGTGGGTTCATATTGGGGGATATATATTGAGGAAAATTTGACTTAATATATTGGGGGATATATAGGGGGTAACGGGTTTTTATATTGGCAGGTATAAAAAATGGAGCTGAAAGTTAATGAAAAAATATAAAGGGGTATAAAAAATGTTAATGGAAAAATGGATACCTACAATATCTATTAAAAGTAGGGGTTTTTAAATTGGGAAGGTGTATTGGGTTCATATTAGTAGGGGGTTAAATAATGTGATTTTTAGAATTATTTTCCAATATGTAGTCAATTTAGGGGTATTGTTTAGTATGCCATGACTACAGGCGATATGTCAAAGGTTCATTGAGTGAAACCCCCGTGGTTTTAGTAGTACTTAAAACGGTGACTTTGCAATCATCAGAGCCACAGTTCTTTGCAATGCCAGAGGCATCGGGTATGTTAAAAGTTCAGGAGAGGTATCGTTAATCACACTTTAGTGTGCTTCTCCTAATCTTCTCTCTACCAATTACTACAAAATCAGGCTCAACACAGAAAGGATTAAAAGATTCACAATCTAAGTAGGCATTTAACTAAAATCAACCAAGATTCCTGCATTTCACATTAAGTTTTAGGATCTGCATTTCATATAAGATAGTCATTCATCTAAGCAACAATTGCTAATCAATTACTTGGTCTTCATTTCCCTAGCAAGATTGTTGACTCCATAAGGCACTGGTATTAAACGTTTAAAATCTAATCAAATCCTAAGCCTTGCTAAATCTTAATCAAGTACTTGATCGCCTTGCTGTGTCTCTCGAACTGGTTGGTTCCCAACTAGTTCTTTTTCATTCCATTTTTCCATAGGGTCTACCCCCCTTAGCTTGCTATAGGGAGACAACTTAAATGAAGAGATTGGGATCAGGGTGATAGCCTCCGATCTGAGTGTTGTCGCAGTGCCTAGACATTTTCTGCGACAACATTTTTTGGTGCCGTTGCTGGGGATAAAGTTTTTTCTGTCCTTGGTTTCTTCGACATTCATCTCATTTCTTTCTTTTCATCCTTTCATCTCTTGCCAGGATAAGTTCCTTTTCCTTGGTTCCCTGCTTTCGAGTTATTCCGAGTTAGACTTTTTGTTCGGTTGGCGACTCCACTTCCTCTATCTTTTGCAAAAGTGTATGCTAGAAGACATCAAAGCAGTTTGGTTAATCTTGCTCCTGATCCTGAAAGGGATCTTAGAGTATGATTACACAAACTCTCTTCTCGTACCCTTCTTGTTAATCTCAGACAAGAAGCCCTCTCTAATATCCGTTTGCTTTTTACTAACCCGGTCGAGCACGACATCATGGACATATTTGCCCCTTGTAACTTTGCTAACATTCAAGGTTATCCCAAGGATATTCCAAAGCATGGGATAGATAAATTGCCTCTTTCAGGGCAATAATGCAGTTAGTGCTAACTCTCACCTAAAATCTTTTAGTTCACGGCTAGGTAAGTATGTGAGGGCTACTGATTTTAATCATGAAGATGGAAAAATGACCCTTTTTGTTCTTACGTTGGAGGAGGATGCTTTCGATTGGTTTACAGAAAAGCCTCATAATTCATTTGATTCTTTGTAATCGATTGTTAATGCCTTTAAGGAAAAGTATGGAGATAAGAGAGAAGGAAGGCATCTCGTAAAAACTATCAGTATCATTAAAAAGAGAGAAAATGAGACCGCAGAAGAATTTAACAAGAGGTTCAATGATATTAGGAATTACCTCAAGATTATAAACCTACTGATAAATCTCTTTGGGACTTTTATATTGATGCCTTTAGCCCTGACCCCTCTTATGAGTTAACATGTGTTAAGCTTCCTGATTATAGGGATTGTCAAGCTTTAGCAGTAGAGCTTGAAAAAGATAAGGTAGCATCTGGGAAGTCTGAAATCCCATGTTTTGATAGGGCTTCAACGAAATTGAAAGAGCCTAAAGGAAAAGAGGTTCAAGAATCTGATAATGACCTTATTCAGAAATTACTGCAAAAAATTGAAAGCATGGAGCTTAACCAACTGAAATTAACCTCTAACCATGCTAAAGAGATAACTACTTTGTAGAATAGGTTGGTCCAAATGGAAAGAGTTCAAACGCAAACTTTCCAGCCTAGAAATAATAATAATAATCGAAATAATAATTGGCAGAAGAAAGGTCAATCTAGTGAGCAGATACCACCTAATCCGCTTGAACATATTGATTTGGTCGATAATGCTTCGCCTTATTGTCGGGCTTGTGATGCTCTTCATGAGAAGGCTACTTGCCCTATAGAAGGATTTTGGATAATGGAATGTTTGGGGCAGGTAATCAAATAAATGTAGTGGGTAAAGAGTTTTCTGTCTATGAAAGACTACATGGAAGTTAAGGAAAACAGTGGAGATGTTATGCCTCCCACATCAGCTTTTAGTATAAATAATTCTGAGAATGAAGATAATATGATGGTTAAATTATATGGTGAAAAGCCTTCTCTAGAGCAAATCATGGAAATTGCTAAAGATAAGGGTTTAACTTATCGAAGAAGGGATAAAGATCAAAGCAGGAATCAACTTCCCCCTCGAATTTTTAACCCAGGTTCAAACTCTGGATTAGATGTCGATTTGGGAAGTTGGTTTAATAATGAAAAATTCTGGGTTTCTATTGCCGAGATTGCGAAGATTCCTTCCCAAAGGGCTAAGTTACTAAAAGCTATTGAAGTTCCTCAAGTGAATGTTTCTCAACAGAAGGAACCAGAGGTTTATTATCAGGATGCTCCTATATATTTGCAAAGTTTAGATTCAGATAACAAGGATCATTAGCCATTCTTTATTACTTTGATGGTTAATGCATATAAATTGAATAATTGCATGCTAGATTCTGGTGCATCAGCTTGTGTCATGACGAAGAGGGTCATGGAACAACTTAATTTAAAAGTTTCTAGGCCTTACTGCAATATATGTGCCATGGATTCTAAGAAGATTGAAGTTCACAGTCTGATCAAGGAATTACAAGTTCATTTATTATTTTACCCTGACATTATGATTGTTACGGATATTGTTGTTGTTGATGTGCCTGATGCTTGGGGTATGCTTTTATCTAGCAAATGGGCCTCTGACCTAGGAGGGAGTATTAAAATGAATTGGTCATATGCTATGATTCCTTCTCCTAGAGGTGATGGTTTTGTGAGAGTTAATAGAGAGCCTGAGAGAAGATTCCATGTTGAAGATCCCAAGAGACCTCATAATGACATAATTAAAGAATAATCTGACATTGGGAATCTTGTCTAATTCCATAGTTCTTCTTGATGATAAGGTTGATAAAAAGCTTGGGGATCTCAAGGATAAAGTTTGGTACATGTGTTTTGATGGTGCATCGTCTAGGCATGGTAAAGGTGCAGGAATAGTATTAAAATTACCCCTTGGTCATATTTTCAAGTTTTCCAATCGATTGGAATTTGAAGCAACCAATAACGTTATTGAATATGAAGCTTTGTTGTTGGGTCTTGAGTTGGCAAAGGCTTTAACAGTTAAGTTGCTTAGCATCAGGGGGGATTCTGACTTAATTATCATGCAAATTAAAATTAAATTTACATGTAAAAATCAAAGGTTAAAGAATTATCGAAATGCTGTATGGGATACTATGGAATACTTTGATGCCTTTGACCTTGAGGCTATCTCAAGAGAGAAGAATAGTTCGGCAGATGAGCTTATCGTAGCTGCTTCTACTTTGCAGTTATCTGATGCGCTGATTAAGGATAAGATAAAAATGGAAGTTATATTTAGGCCTTTTTTTCCAGATAACTCGGAGCATTGGCAAGCTTTTGATGACGAGAAACAAATGATTCGTTTTCTTGATAATTTGGATGAGTTTGAAAATTTTCGGGTAGATTCTGAGGATGGATCTGATGATCATGAAGATATCATAAATCCTACTCCTAGGAATGTGGTTTCTTTAGAACAACACTTTGATTGGCATGATGCCACAAAGATGAAAGAGGAAAATAAAATGGATCCAGACTAATACATCGAGGTAAACATTGGTACTTCTAGGGATCCAAATATCATCAAAATTGGTAAGAGTATTAATGTTGAAGAAAGAAAAAAGTTAATCAATTTACTTCATGAATATCGGGATGTTTTAACATTTTCTTATGATGAATTAAAAGGTTATAGGGAAGATGCCATAGAGCACACTATCCCTTTGAAAGATGAAAATGCTAAACCTTTTCGTCAAAAGCGTAGGCAGATAAATCCTAAGTTAGCCCCTTTGGTTCAAAAGAAGCTTTCAAAGATGCTTGCAACAGGAATTATTGCTCAAATGAGGCATTCAACATGGTGTTCCAACCTGGTGCTTGTTAGAAAAAAGAACGGTACAATAAGACTTTGTGTCGATTTTCGAAACCTTATTCTAGCATGTAAGAAAGATAATTACCCTTTGCCAAACATGGAGACAATGTTGCAAAGAGTAATCGGTTTTGGAATGATGTCATTGCTAGATGGTTTTTCTGGATATAATCAAGTGTGGGTTAAGAAGGAGGATCATCACAAAACTACATTCACCACACCATGGGGTACTTTCGAATATATTAGAATGCCGTTTGGATTAACCAATGCTGGGGCTACGTTTCAAAGGGCTATGGATTATGCCTTCAAAGATTTAATTGTGAAGTTTATCGAAATTTATCAGGATGATCTTATTGTTTTTTCCAAGGATGGTATTAGTCATATAAGTCATCTTAGACAAGTTTTTGATGAATGTAGAGAGTACGAGATTTCTTTAAACTTGGCTAAGTCTGTTTTTGGAGTAACTGAATGGAAAGTACTTGGTCACATCATTTCTAAAGATGGAATCAAGATTGATCCAGAAAGAGTTGAGGCAATTCAAAAGATTCCTCTTCCCCATAATCTTAAATCCCTTAAGTCTTTTCTTGGAAAAACAATTTTTTTTAGAAGATTTATTCCAAATTACACGGAAGTAGCTAAGCCTATTCAAAGTCTTTTGAAAAAAGATGTAAAATTTGTTTGGAAAGAAGATGGCAAAAAGGCTTTTCAGGAAATCAAAGGTGCTATTGCAAAAGCCCTTGTTTTAGTTAGTCCTGATTACTCTAAGGATTTTATGATTTTCTCTTTCGCTTCTAAAGATACCATTGCTGGTGTCTTATTGTAGAAAAATAAGGATGGTCATGAGTAACCTATTGCTTTTATGAGTAGAGCGCTTCAAAATTTTGAATTAAAATACAATACCATGGAAAAACAATCCTATGCCTTAATCAAATCTCTTAAGCATTTCAAGACTTATGTGGGTTATTCCAAAATCATTGCTTTTCTCCCACATTCTGTGGTGAAATATATATTAACTCAAACTGATTGCTTAGGTGTAACAACCCATTTATAAAGTTAAAAAAAAATAATAAAAACAATTAACTAATATAAAGTTATGAACTTTATATTTGTTATAATATTAATAACTTTTATATTTTATTAATAAAACTTTATATTTTATAAATGATATTAATAAATGTTATGTTTTATAAATTAACCTTATATCAAGAAAATATATATATAAACCAAACTTATCAATCAAAAAAAGAAATTTTAATACCTAAATCCAATAAACTAAACGTAATATGTTAAAAGGCAAACCTGTAATAAATTCGTAATAGATGATGAAGGAGCTTCTGGTCTGAGGAGGTGGACAGAAGCGTGGCAGTATGGAGGGAGGCGGTGGTTGCAGGCGGGAGGGCGGCCACCACCATACCTGTAGCTATAAAATGCGGGAAGGAATAGAAGGCAAGGGGCAGAAAACACAGAGGAGGACAGAGGGCAGAGAAAGATCGAGGAACGAGAGCTTCGATTGACCTGAGGTTCTGGGCACGGGGGCAGTAAGCTTCACAGAAGCTTGCTGGATTGGCTGGGAGGAATTGGTTTCCCAGTAATCGAAATAGCTTCAACAGGAGAACAGGAGCAGTCGACAGCAGTTCAGGTAGGTATTCATTATTATTACGCTTCTTGTATTTTAGTTATCTGGTTACTACATTAGGGACTCGTGCTATGTGGGTTACTAAAATACAAGAATATGATTTAGATGTTAGACCCACCAAGTTAGTCAAAGACCAACGCTTGGCTCAAATGATGACTAAAGGTAATGAAAAATCTCTTGGTTTGATTTGTCTTAACGATTCATCTTCACCCGAGCTGTAAAGATCAGTATAGCATGAGTGGTACAAGGACATTATTTATCCTTACTGGTAGTGATCCCAACCTTATAAACCATGTGAAGTCAAGCCTTAAAAAGCAGTTTGAAATGACGACTTGGACACTTGCATTATTTTCTTGGTCTTCAAGTATTGCAATCCATGGAAGGTATTTCCCTTTCCCAGGCTAAGTATGCCTGTGATCTTCTACGCCACTTTCACATGGAAGACCGTAAGCCAACCCGTTCTCCCTTCAGTCTGGAGCAAAACTTTTAGTCACATGTACTTCCCCTGAAGTTGACGCTGCCTTATACCATCAGCTTGTAGGAAAAAGATTTGTATCTCACCCATACTCGTCCTGACCTTTCCTTTGTTGTTGGCCTTATTGCTCGGTTTATGCAAAACCCACATGAAAGTCATTTGAAAGCAGCTAAAAGAATACTTTGTTATGTTCGAGGTACAGTTCAGTTTAGGATTCATTATAGTGCATAAGCATCTCCTCTATTGGTTGGTTTCACTGATTCTGATTGGGCCGATGACCCTGATGATCGGAAGTCTACTGCAGGTTATGTCTTGACTCTTGGTTCTGGACCTATTACATGGGTTTGCAAGAAACAAAGTTCCATTTCACTTTCTTCAGCAGAAGTAGAGTATTGTGGCGCCGCAGAAACTAGTAAGGAAGCCCTGTGGCTGTTGACTTGGGGTAGCATCGGATGTGCTCTAGCCACGAAAATTGGTGGAAAAGCTAAGGCACATGAGATCTCCAATACCTAGAAAGAGTTTGGGCACATTATAAACAGTTTGAGAGATATTAAAATAATTAATATTTTTAATGGAGTCCCTAAGTCTAAACTTAGGGAAAAGTATAAGAAGAGGCTTGAGGGTCACTTGGAGAACACACCAAGAGATCAAGATTTCGACTTTTTAGGGCTGGGTTTGCTAAGAAAGTTGAGAAAGTGATCAGAGTTGCAATTGAGGGGCAGTGAATACAGAAGTAGAGAGGCCAAGATAGCACCGGGATGATTAGTGCAGTAGCTGGAGAGAGGGACGCAGAAGTAGCCAAGAGGGTTCACGCAGAGCCAGCCAGGAGCTGCGCAGTGCTTCAGAGGGCTAGCGTGGGTGACGCAAAGGGCTAGAGGGCTGACGCAGTGCCTCTAGAGGTTGACGCAGGCCAAGCAGGAGTGCCACTGGGCTAACGCTGAGCCAGAGAGAGGCTGACGCAGTCCCTAGAGGCAGATGTTGGGGTTTCGTGGGGCAGAATGGAGCCGCCAGAGTGTTTATCTGGGTTTCAGCCGGAATATCTGCTTCCAGTAGAGAGGTACTATTGTCGATATTTTTCTGTTGGGTGAGCCTGATTTGGCACCCAGATTGTATTTTGAAACTGCTTAATAAATCAAACCCTTAGATAGCTGCACCGGTTTTCCCGCATTGGGTTTTTTCGGGGACATTAGTCCAAAAATAACGGTGTCACTTGTGTGCTTGTTTCTAATTCCTTCAGTTGATGATCTGTAATGCGTTGAGCATGTACTTGTATTTATTTCCAGTATTTACATGGTAAATAACTTGTTAATCAACATAACAAGTAGGTAGGAATAAATCAATAAAGTGCATG
This sequence comes from Pinus taeda, assembly GCA_000404065.3. Taxonomy (NCBI): domain Eukaryota; kingdom Viridiplantae; phylum Streptophyta; class Pinopsida; order Pinales; family Pinaceae; genus Pinus; species Pinus taeda. The sequence goes on along the minus strand of APFE031397086.1, from coordinate 21,352 downwards.
AAGGGTTTCTAACGTGTCACACTTAGAAATTCCAACATGGTATCAGAGCATGGTTGCAGATCACAAGAGAACCGAGGACACCAGCCGAACAAAGCAACAGTAGCAGAAAACAGTTGTCCCGAGTGACAGAAGCTGTTCCTAGCAGAGTAGCAGCAAGGAAGGGGTGATGCAGTGCTTGCGTCATCAAGATTGAGCCAGGAAGAGGCAGCACAGAGGCTGAGGGAGGCAAAGGCAAGCTCACGCAGAGGCCAGGAGGGCTGAGGCAGTTGGCTGAGGAGGCTGATTTGTCAGTGCCGGGATTGTGCAGAGCCTAGGAGCTCTAACCTTTAGTTTGCTGGGGTTTAGGAGGCTGTTGGTAAGTTGTAGAGTGGAGCTGGTGGGTTACTGTAGTCAAAACAGTACCTAACAGGGCAAGACCAAGGTAGAAGGAGTTGCTGCCGAGGTGGATTTCTAGCCAAGGAATCCAGATCATTGTTGCAGTTGCACAGACGATTGAAGAAGGCATCTTGACATTGGCAAAAGGGTTTCCAGGAGGGAAATTGAGGCTCAGAGGAGTCATACCAAGAACTTCCAGGAGAGAAGTAGAGGAGCAGTGAAATGGCACTACACGAAGTAAGAGACCAGGACAGACTGGACGGAGCCTCAAACTTCGTAGTCTGGAAGGCCAAAATCTTATTCGTACTAGACAAGAATCGTGTCAAGCACTCGCCTTGAGGACGATAACTATCCTAGTTGACCCGGCTGATAACGTTAGGTATGACGATGCAATGACAAGGGTTAAGAGTATCATCCTTGACGGGGTCAAGGATCATATAGTACCACATATTGCCGAGAAGAACACGACACAGGAGATGTGGGAGGCCCTGACCAAGTTGTATCAGCATACTTCCGTGCAGAGGAAGATGCTACTAGAAAATTGGCTGCGATCATACCAGATGCAGAAGGGAGAACAGATCGACCCATTCCTCGCTCGATTGAAGGAGATCCGGGATCAGCTGACTTCCATAGGGGCAACGCCGAATCCAAAATTGATGGTAAATACAACCCTGAACGCAGTCTCAGAACACTGGAGGTGTTTGTCCAGAGCATACTGGGCATGGTGACCCTTCTAGATTGGGAGGAAATGTGGGCTGGTCTTCATCAAGAAGAGATCAGAAGGCTGAGAAAGGTGGGAAGCAGCGGTACGGGGATCAGAATCAAAGAGGAGAATGCTGCCCTAGCATTTGATGGAAAGCAGGAGAAACGGAAGAAGGACCTCTCCAAGGTCAAATGCTTCCACGGTGGGAAGCTGGGTCATTATGCGACCCAGTGTCCAAGGAAGAAGAGTAAGGGAGAGGCCTCCGAGACCAAGGCAGTGCCAGCAAGGCAGAGAAGGAAGTGGAGACAGAGGATGACTGTGCCATGAGTGCGCACACACCACTTGAGCGGAAGTGGGGAGACATCGAGTTGTAGTCAGACGAACTACAGGCGATGAGGGGTAGGATCCTCGAGGTACCCAGCCTCTTGGATTAGACCTTGCTACGAGAGCCCCAAAGAGGAGTAACAGTACTCGCGATGTTAGTAGAGACAGATGCGAATGGAGCAACAGAGGGAGCTACAGTGCAAAATTCCCAGTGTTAGAGTCCTATAGTGATAGGATTCATAATTTTGAATTGGCTAAGAATAAATCTTGTAATATTGTACATACCTTTGCTTTCTGCAAATGTTTTACATATTAAAAATTAAAAAAAATGTAAAGAGGGTGTGTCTTAAAAGAAATATCAAAGGACAAAAAGAATAAGAAAATAACAAAAAATGAAAATATATGAACCCCAAACACAAAAACAGATCATGAAACTGTGCAAGTCTAAATGCCACTACTATTTTACTTCTTCTGCAAATAATGGTTGTGTGCAGCTTGTCATACATGCCACAACCCATGATAGTCAAACTGCTTAATCTTGACTATTTCATGCTTTGAATTTTATGTTTATAGTTAGAGAATAAAATCTGACCAAACAACTTAATCTTGGTAGATCATTAGATAGGTAAAGAAAATAAAAAGGGCTCATCAGCTTAATTTGAGCCCTTGGAAGATATAAGGTTAGAAGTAGATAGTTTGTTTTATAAAAGAAAAGGAAAGAAAAGGGTTTGCTAGCCTAAATGCACCCAAATAAGTGAAGAAAAATAAAATGTTAGGGTAAGTAATGGGTAAGTAGAAGAAAGGTTGTTGAAGTATAAAGTTGATTGGGCAAGAGCATATTTATCATGCTTAATCATATGTCTCAATGTTCATGAGCAATTAAGAAAGCAAAAACAGAGCTTTACAAGTTGATTTAATTGACTTCCCGTCATTCATTTAATCCCTATACTTACTAATTTCCCCATCCACAAGTATGTTTTAGTACTAAAAATCCTTCAAGTCATAAACATTCAGAGCATTTATCTGACTTTTGGTGGGACCGGATCCTTGGTTTAATGACTTATGGATATCAAGTGTTAAAATTTCCTTCATAAGAGTCATTTCCCTTCATTACCCTAATAAAACCCCTTTTCCTAAGGTTAAACTCCATTTGCCTATGAAAAGTAAAAAAAACCCCATGTTAAATTCCATTTCACTCAAAATACCCACAAAAAGGTTTTATCCTATGTATAAGTGTATGTAAAGGAAAAACGCAAATATTACATTATACTTAGTATTATTTTCATTCCGCTCATTTCAGTTCATATTAATTTCTAACTTAAATATATATAGCTCTCGATATACCCTTTTTCCTCGTATATAAATAAATCCCCTTACATATTACCCCTACCCTTAGTTTAACTATAAACCATATTTTTGCCCTATCCCCCCAACAAAACTCTCCTAACTCACCAATTCTTCGTAAATTTAAGATAATCCCTCGATTAACCTTGTCCGATCATTTAATCCCGTGTTTAACTCCAGAATAATCACAAACCACCATTAAGTAAAGCCCCCCCCCTCGCCCTCCCCAAAAACCTTTCCCCATTTCATTCGTGCTAATCTGTCACCCGACTGTCGTCCGATCATTAGCACCCAAATCTAACGATTCACAACCATATCGGGTTCACCCGATATTCGACCTTTACCCGCCCGATAAAGTGGTATTGCCCAGACCCCCATCTGCTACGTGTCAAACGTTAAGGTAGATTGAGTGACCTCGCCTAAATACCACCTCCTCTATAAAGCGGTGCGATGGCTTCGGAAACAACCTCCCCGCCCAACCCGAAAAACTACCCACTATTCATTCATAATTAAGTCGCCAAAAAAATAACCGTTGTTCAATAAAAAGGCCGAGAAGCCCTATTCGACCTTTCTCGATCAATTTCTTTGTAAAACCTCTGCAAGCCATTGTGACACCTTCAAACACTGAAATTGCCAATTGACCTCAATTTCACTCCTGAAGAAGATGCAAAGACCCCAACCAATCTCTTAGTTCGTACCAGATCCCATTCAAACTTCTGCAGTTGCCGAGAACACCAATTTGAAGTTAATTCACCCAAATTCCAGGTAGTTGAAGAGAAATTACCAGACACCCTTTCAATTTGAAACTGTTCAGTCTTTGAAGTGTTTTAATTGAGTAAAATTAATTGAAATTACTTTAAAATTAAAGTGTGTGCTTAACTAAAATACCCAAACCCTTCTGAAAGCTTCCAAATTACCTTCAAACCTCTGATATAAACCTGTATAAGTCAAATTCAAATCCACAATAACTGAATTATCGCTACCCCCATCGCCATGGATGTCAGACCAATGTCAAACCCCATTTAGACCTTGACCATCTTCCCCTGGCAGACAGGGATTTTCAAATCAAAGACACGGTTGCCTATACACTCCTGCTCAAAATTCATTGTTCGAATAAGGATAGATATCTAAAGCACACTGATGACATTGGCCTTTGGGAGTCCAATTTGCCCAAATACCAGTTTCCACAAGTACATGTCTTTCCTGAGATTGTTCATTTGTGCTATGCTTGTTACATTCCCAGCTAGAGAGCTATAATGTCCCTAGACCAAAAAGTCTTGTTTACTATTACAGCTGAGTCAATCAATGAAATGTTGCAAGTCCAACTAGGTCTAAACCTGACCCCACTCTCCATTGGGGATTTGTTAGGTCAGTACACCAAATTGAGTCTATCTAGACTGGCCCAAATATTCCAAACTTCCATTGTAGAGGAGCAACACATTCCTACAGATGCCCCTCCATATGTTTTCGCCATTTTCTCTGAAAGGGGCAAGCAAATTGTAACCATGATATCATGTATTCTGGGCTATACCACAGATGAATACATTGATGAGCTCGTCCTGGCTTCATGTCCATTTTCACCCCTGGAAAGCCTCCTGCTACTTTGTACAATTATGCCCAGTTCATAGTTGAAAGGATGCATGAACAATTTACCAGAATGCACAATGAGAGAGTATTCAAGTACTCATATGTACTTTACCACATGTTTTTGTATTATTAGTCAGATAGATTTCCCTTCACCATCCAAAAGCTGGATACTAAAGGCCAGTCCATGTTTGTTATATTTTGGACACCACTATTCCATAGGTATTCATCATCATACACCTACACAGACTTCATTAACTCTTTTGTCCATCCAATCATGACCATGCTAACAGGAAGCCCTCCACCTAGAATAAGCCAAGAAATCAAAAGAGTGCTCCAGTTGTCCAAGCAAAGTAAGGTGGGAGATTGGTACCTTTACCAAAATCACACCGAAATAAGAATCTATGGTTGCCATCTTGCCCCATACAAACTGCCCAAATACCTCCCCATGAGGTTATTTGCTCTGGAATATTATAGCCAGATAATGATCTTTGATGATATCAACTTTGTCTCAGCCAAGAAAAGGACTCAGTTCAAGATCAAAAACCAGTTAGGCCCTTTTATTTGCAATACTAGAAAGGTAGGAGAAGAAACAGATCAAATTCTTCAACAAATGAAGTTTAAGAACTGTTTCATGTGGAGGTGTTGACCACTACGTGTCAACTACCCATAGCAGTAAACCCCCTTTTTCGCAAAAGGGATAGCGCTTGATCGATGTGTCTGTGCCATTCAACTTCCATCATCAGCTTGATCGTGTTATGTTGTAAATCCAGTCTGCATGTGCAAATTGTAAATAATCTTAGCAGATCTGAGTCATGTATGTAAATTGCCTAGGTGGAACTAATTTTATAGTGATAATCTACGTTCCGGAAGGTTTTTTGTCTCACCGATCCATGATCAGCAGAGTTTTCCTTCAACCTAACCCCAAAGTCGGAATGAATTTTGTCATTAGAATCTTAGGGGAATCCTAGTGTGTTGATCTGCTAGATTATAGTTGTGTCGCAGAACTAGGTGATCCATGAGGGTCTATGTCAAATGGGTTTTCCCCCTTAAGATGTAAAATTGTAAAGGTCATGATGTAGAGTGTCTTGAGGGTTAGAAAATGTTTTAATCCCCTCATAAGTCCTAGTCCTAGGTGATTTTTCCAAAGGCTAAGTTCGAGGATCCAACAATAAAAAAATAATAAAAAGATATAAATAATAAAAAATAAAATTAAAAATTAAAAATATATATATATATATATATATATATATATATATATATAATATATATAAAATAATAATAATAATTAAAAAAAAAGAAAATTTTAAATAATAATAAGTCCAATTTTTGAGTAAATAAATGCAAGAATTTTAATTTTTTAATATATTAAAATGCATTTAAAAATTTGACGGATGAGATTGAAAGAGATCTTGATCCTCATCGACAGTCGAGATTAGTTTGACATGGATCACTCGAACTAGCCGTTGGGAAATTTTCCTTTAAATAGGGTGTTAGGGGTCATTTGAGATCATTCGATCTGCGAGTCTTGTGCTGAAGAAAGCTCTCTTGTAATCCTTTTCTTGTGCAATAAAGAAACACTTTGGGGTTGAAATCTTGCTGGTGTTACTCTCTTGAAATGTTGTAAGCTGTTTCATTTTTCTGCATAAATTTAATTTCAACCATTAGTAATAGCTTGTTGAAGAGTGATGTTGAACACAGGTACCTTGTTCACTAACTAGGGTTTAAATGGTAATAAAATTTCTGAAAATAATGGCAGGTATCTCCATTGGATTTGGATTTTAGTACTGTTTTTTCCCTTTTTATAGATAGTTGAAGTAAGTTGTGCAGGAAATCTAGATTGTGAAGATCAACGGGCATTTGGGGAAGTTCTCGGCTGAACCAGTCAACTCCCGTAAAACATTTTCTTGAAGAGCCCAGCTAGTTTTGATTCTGGGTCTATCATTTAAGTTTATTCTTGAATGCATGAGAGATTTCTGAAGTATCTCATAGTAAATCTGAAATTCTGAAAATATTTCTGTGTATTACTGACAAATCTCGCTGTTGTAGAGTCATAAATTTGTATTGTAACTGGTTTATAGGGTTTTAGTTTTAATTCTTGCATATATTATTTCTGGGTGCTTGTTTTCATTATTATAGGTGGCAGATCTGAAGATGAGCTTCAATCTTGAAGCCAGATCTAGGCCCTAGACCAATTTTTTTTTTTGTTACAGGGCTACAGTTCTGGTGCTCGGGGTTTCATTTTTGCAGGAAAATTTTTGATTTTTTTTTTTAAATTGCTGCCAAACCCTCTTACCAGCAATCTACCAAATCACGCTTCTCCAAATCTACGTCCAGCCTGCAAAACGAATCTGCGACTACCTCATCCCTGCGTGTTACCTTCATTCCCTCAGCCTCCTGCGTGACTCCTTTTCTCAGCTCCCCTCCACGCAACAACTCTCTTCGTCATATGCATTCATCACCTGCACGCTGTTCCTAAAACCTGCAATCACTGCGGCATTCCTCCATCGATTTGCATGCATTCTCCCTTCAACCCTCGCGTGAGTCCAGCGCCCTCACACTCGGCTTCGCTTCCACACCATCATGCTGCTGCAGCCGGCATCTTTACCCTCATCCATGTTAGCATGTATCCATACCCATCGTTCAATTCGACAAACGCGCCACCTACTCCACTCAAACAACCATCCTTAGCTGTGTTGTTGCTCCTCTTTACCTACGGGTAGCTTTCATCACTACTGAAGCCTCCACCGATCCACGCAGCCATCACCAGCGTGCTGCCATCCTCTCCTCGCTGCGTCTTCTGCTGGCCAAGCCCACGAATCGTCCTTGATCTCCTCCAACATTCTCCAATGCTGCTTGTCCTGCAAAAAACCCCTCCGCGTTCCCCATGGTCTCCACGCTTTCCGTCGAAACCTCTTCTGCATACTTGCCCAGTAAAATTAGAAGCATGAATTTGATATATGCATATATGGTTTAGCATTAATCTATTTTAGATTTTCGTTTTTTAGATTTCACCTTAGTTTTTTAGAGTTAAGATCTAATAAAATTTTCTTTGCTATCTAGTTTTAAGCTTTTATTTATGTAGTTTTAGTTTCATTTAACTTAGTTTTTTTTGGGTTTTAGATCTTAGATTAATTTATATTTAGTTTATTTCATTTTGACTTAAAAAAATATATAAAATACAAAAAATAAAAAAGGCTGAAAAAATCTTTCTTTCAAGTTTCATTTTTCTAGTTTTGTTTATTTTTTATTTCATTTAGATTCAAACTTTTTAACTTAGAAAAAAATCAAAATCATAAAAGGCATTAAAAAATAAATCTTTAGGCCTTTTTATTTTGTTCTATAGTTTAGATTTTTATTTAGATTTAAGTTTCATTTATTTAGACTTTAGTTTTTGCTTAGTTTAGTTTTGTTTGAAAGTATAAAAATACAAAAAATTTTGGAAATATTTTTTCAGATTCAGTCTTGGCTCAAGGATTTGTCATGTTTGCGATTTTGATGTATCTTTTCCGCTAAGGCTAAAATTTTGATGTGGGATTAATATTTATCATTTTTATGTGGTTAAACGTGCTCAAATGCTCATTTGGAAATTAGCTATATGAAAGTGATAATTGGTTAACATTTAAAATTTGTGTGGTTATTTGAAGCATTTGATCTTTTTTAAATTTTAAATTGTTGGAATATTGTTAAGGCATTGAGCATTTATCGATTACCTCGCATTTGGTAAAAGTTAATTTTTGTTTGAGTTATTTGATGATAAATGATTGTTAATGAGTTCATATTTCTGCAACATTTGATAAATAATCATTTAATCATTAACTCCATAAGGCACTGGTCTATTAATTTCTAATATCAATCAAGTGCTAGATTGCCTTGCTGTGTCTCCCAACCCCACTGGTCCACAGTTGGTCTTCCTTTGTCCCATAGGGTTTACCCCCTTTAGCCTCGGGAGACAACTTAAATGGAGAGATCGGGGATCAGGGTGACAGCCCCCAATCTGAGCATTGTCGTGATAATCTGTGCAATAGCAAGAGGTATGACCCTCAAGGGTTTATAACCAAACTAAGACAAAAGGTCAAATTGGGACTTTACATTCATCACCTTATACCAGAAATAGAGAGATATGGCAACCAATTTGAGTGGTTGGAAAACATTTTCATAGACAGGGATAGTACAAAGGTAGATGTTGAAAATACCTTGTTGATTTAAAGAAACAGCTTGATGAAAGCTCCTTCCTGCAGGTACCAGAGCAAGAAGGAACCATGAGTACCCCTCTTGTTTTGCAGACTCCTCAAAATGAGGAAAATAATCCCAAAAGGAACAGAGAGGAAGGCTCCACCTCAGGTATGGAGACTTCCAATGTACAGTATGAAGCTAGCCAGAGCAAAAGGCCTAGGCTCAACCCTGTTTCAGAACATGAAGACACAGAAGGCTCAGTAGAAATAACTAATACTGAGTTAGACATGAGCAAATGCACATCTCCATCTGGAGAAACACAGGAGCCATCTACATCAAAAACTCAAATTTTAGAAAGGCAACTCAGTGTAGAAGTCTCCTCATTCAATAAGCCTGCTGATAGAGATAGGGACATGAACGACAGGTTCAAGGAGATTAAAATGAGAAATGAGAAACTGAAGGCGGAATCCTATGCACAGTGTTTTAAGCTTACACCGCCTAATCAAAGTAGGTTGATGTCAGCTTTTGACATCAAGGAAAGATGCAAATGTCATAAAGCCAACTGTACAACAACCGAGAACATCAGCAGATTTTAAGAAGATAGACTTTGAAGTATTCACAAGGGATATTCATCCCATTGACCAGATTGAATTTCACAAGCAGGCTGGAGAAATGGATTTACTCCACTCTTAAAAGAAAGGCCATGGTTGCACATTAGTTGCAGAATTTACTGAATAACATTTTGACCCAGTATCAGTTGGAAAAGGCCTTCTAACAGGCCAAAGACACCGGAATCAAGTATTTTGAAGACTTGGTAATTGAATTGGGACATGATCCCAAAGACATCAAGGCTATTGAACAATTAATCAAAAAGAAGAATGATGACATTGTAGCCCTCAAGAAATAGTTAAAGATACCTCAACTGCAACACCCCAAGACACAAGAAGTTTTGGAAAGCCAAACTAAGCATGAAGAGTTGATGGACTTAGTGCTTAAGCTCAATGATCAGTTGAGGGAGACAGAAAAGGAATTGGACAACTTAATCCAATTAAAACAAACTGATCTTGGCACTACCTCGGTAAATGTCATTCCAGCAATTACCACGGCTGTTCCTTCCACATTGGCAGCCTCATTGGCTCCCACAACTCCAATGGCCACAACACAACCAGTTTCTACAGCATCTACATCAGCAACAGGTACATCAAGTGAAGAAGCAGGAAAATTGGTTAAAGCTATGGAAGAAATGTCCATACAAACCACAGAGATGAATAAGCTCAAAGAGAAAGTGACAAGCTTGGAAACAGATTACAAGCTTGCCAAAATCATGCAAAAAGAAGAAGTGCAAAAGGCTACAAGGATAGGTGAAAGATTGAAAGCCCTGGAAAAGGACTTAACACTGAAAGAACCCCTTGGGCAGGCTAAGGAACAACTATTGTCCAATATCATTGATTCTGTCAATGATATTTGGCCATCTATTCAGGTGATTTTTGAGCAAGTTGATTTGATAAAGCTGGCTACAGAGGCCATCTAGAAAGTAAAAGCAGAATTAGGACAAATGCCAGAAGCGGCTGCCAAAATTATCCAATTCCTTAACACCAAGAATAAGTATGAGTTACATGAACTGGAAATAGAGGACAGAACAGAGACAATTTTGGAGGTCAAAAAGGTCCTCTCCAAGAGGAACTTGATGCAAAACTTGGAGGATAAGTGTTAGAATATGCAGCTAGCCATATGGCTAAGTTCCAGATTTTGAGAAAAAAGGGATTACCCAATCCCTTAGTGATAAATGATAAGCTGATGACACTGGAGGATTACAACAAGAAAATCAGAGAGGTAGCAAAAGATAAGGTAAATAAATCATCAATGAAGGCATTGCCAACAGGCAAAGTACTCTACCAAACATTTGAAAACTTGTTTTACCTCCAGCATGAGGTAAAACACTTGTTTATCAATATGCCTACTTTTGCCAAATACATAGAGGCAGATGAAACATATAGAAAGATGTTAAAAATCCAATTACCTAATGCTGAAACATGGGAGAAATTAATTGACTATAGAAATATGCATTAAAAAGGTTAATGTACAGTAAAAGTAAAACAACATGGTAAAAGGATGTTGACAGATCAATAGAGTCAAAGTGTATCAGATGAAAGACTAAAGTAAATGAAGCATCCAGCGTGAAAGATCAAACAACAATGCAGATTAAAGGGCAAAAGATCAAAGCTAGCAGAACCAAAATAAAATGGACAACATGAAACAATTCAATAACTGTCTCTATTTTCTTGCATGAAGATATTTCTTTTTTCCTAGATTAGTTATGAATACAATTTCAGATATTTTGTAATTCCACTTGTATAAATACTTCAAAATTCGAAGTATGTAGGTGGATTCTATTAGACATTTCTATAAACTTTTTGATCAGAAGACCCAGAAGGTTATTTTATCATTTGCTGAGCCAACAAGCTAGATTGATAAATAAAGATCAGATATTTCCAAGGATTCATGTGTTGAGCGAATTTCAGACAAGTATATTCATGTGTTACTGTTATTTTTCTCAAAGTTATTCATAATCTTTAATGTGTTTCTCAATCTAAATGTTATAACTGGAATAATACTTTAGAACTTGTTTCATTACACTTTGTCTTAACTGTGATACATTTAAATGTTTTCTGCTGATATTTAAATTAAGGAATGCTTAATTGCTCTTTGGTTTAGATTAATTTTCTTGAATATTCAGGTTAAAGAATTCTTAATTTCCCTTTGATCTTGATTACCCCTTCATTCCTCATTCATTATCCAAGTCTGAGAACCCTTAACTTCTCTCTCACCCCAAGTGAAACCCTTCCACCCCTCTGTCTCAAATATCTAAAAAAACACTCTGCTATCTTGCCCTTGGAACATTCCCTTTAGTGAGTTAATCCAATTTTGCTCCCTTATTGTTTGACTCCATAGCCCAATGGTCTAAAGACATCATTTTATCCATTTGTCTAAGCAGATCCCACCACCTAATCTCAAACACAAATCAAAAACCCCTTTGAACAATCATAACTAGCCTAAAAACCATCTTAACTAAAACAACGTTAAATTTTAAAGAGAGAGCCCTCTTTGAGCATCAGGAAGGGTAGGTCCTGATCTCCAAAAATGGTTTGTGGTTACCTTTGGTTTTTCTATTTTTTTTACATCAAAAGAATTATCAGAGTGATAACACGCAGGACAGCTCGAGGCTAACAAGCTGCAACAGTGCGAGAGGCACGGGAGTGTTGCACCAGTGCAGGATGGCACAGAGAGGTGTGCAACGGTGCGAGATGCATGGAGTTGTTGCCGTAGTGCAGAGGTTAGAGAGGGAGCACTCGTCAGCGACAGAGGGAGTTTCAGCATCGAGGGTGTCTATAGCCTGAAAAGATGTCAAAGTTGGGCGATTAGTTACTTGATTCTCAGTAACTGAGTTGCAGTTAGCAGTGGAAGTGCTATGGGCAACATGATGAGAGTGGTTGCAGTGCAGATGCAGCGGTGGCAGTGGCAAGGCCATAGGCAACAACACGGATGCAGAGGGAGTTGCAGTACAGATGTAGCAGTGGCAGTGGCAGGGCCATGGGTAGTAGAGGATGTTGGGCAGCAGGCCTAGCATCAACATAGGGACCGATGCCGGATGATCAGAGTGATGCTTAGTGAGGAGTATTACTAGAGCATAGTCCTTGCTAAGAGGGAGTGCTGATTTGGGGTAGCATTGGATGTGCTCTAGCCATGAAAATTGGTGGAGAGGCTAAGGCACATGAGATCTCCAATACCCAGAAAGGGTTTGGGCACATTCTAAACAGTTTGGGAGATATTAAAATAATTAATACTTTTAATGGAGTTTCTAAGCCTAAACCAGTGTTGCAGGGGAGCGCGCCCCCCCCCCCCCCCCCCACTCGATCCTGCGCCAAATCCGCGTTTCGGGCGAGAGAAATTCGGGAGTGAGTCAGGAGCGCGCTCTTGGTAAAAAATTTTGCGCTCCCTACCAATTTCGGGAGCGGATTCGGGAGCGTTGCTCTCGTTGCTCTGAGAGCGGATTTTATAACTCGGGAGCAGTCAGGGAATGAATGCTCCCGATCGCTCCCTGGTTATAAAATTCACTCCCGGAGCGACGCGCACAGAGGGCAGAAGCGAATTGGTGGAAAAAAATTCGGCGTTAAAAAAATCGATTTTTTTTATAAATTGGGGGAGGGAGGGGCATAAGGGCTTCATTGTGACTGTGAGAGTTGAGTGAGAGGCTCATTTGAGAGAGGGAGATTGAGAGTGTGAGAGTGAGGACTAAGGAGCAAGGAGAGAGTGAGACTGAGAGAGAGCAAGGTGCCAAGGAGAGAGCAAGGAGCAAGGAGAGAGAAAGGAAAGAGCAAGGAGCAAGGGGAGATTGGACGCATTTGAGGTGGGTTCGCCGCTCTACAATGTTGAATAGAATGTTTAGCATTTTTTTTTAATGTTTATTAAATTATTCCTAATTTCTAAATAAATAAATATTTTTTTTTCTATTTCGGTTTCCCATTCCCATTGGGCCATTCCCATTCCATTTTATTAAATTTTGCAGATTCAAAACTACAAATTTCAAACATCATGGTTATATTTCTTGGCATTTTCTTTTTCTTGGTTCCTGTTCTGGTTATTATGGCGCTAGAGAGTAGGAAAAGGAGGGTTCAAAATGAAGAAGGGGATGAAGAAGGGGAACAAAGTGGATTTGATGAAAACCCCGGTGAGGAGCTAGAGGAGAGTGAACATGATTCAACTCAAAAAACTAAACAAGACCAAACCCCATTGTGGAAATATGTTAACAGGCCTGAAGCAGGGAAAGGGGGTGGAACCACTAAATTTCATTGCCCCCATTGCAACAATAATTACACAAGTTCATACAACCGTGCCAGAAAACACCTCTGCGGGAAAATGCCATGGGATGGAGATAAACAAATAGGAATCAAAACTTGTACAGGTGTGTCAGTAGCAGATAGAGCCAAATACATAAGGAAAGAGGAGGAAGCCCAATACAAATCTAAAAAATAAAGGGTCTCTTTGAACCAAGTGCGCAATCACATACACAAAGAACTCCTTCAGCATCCTCCCAAGGCAGTGGATATGGAGGCACTGGGTCACCAAGTTTAAGGCGTAGAACCATATCAGATTTCCTTGATGAAGGGTGTAGGAATAATGTTGATTCAAAAGTTTACAGGTTTCTCTATGCATGTGGGATACCATTCAATGTTCTTCGCTCACCTTATTGGCACGAAATGGTTGCTGCCATAAATGATGCCCCTAAAAGATACAAGAGCCTTGGGTATGACAAGGCAAGAACCATTGGACTTGATCATGAAAAAGGAAAAATGTCACATTCTTTGAATAGAATGGTAAGTTCTTGGACTGACCATGGGGTGCCCATTGTATCTGATGAATGGACAAATGTAAAAGGCAAGCCATTGATAAGTGTTCTTGTTGTGTCTGTTAGTGGTGCCATCTTTCTTTCAGCATATGATTACTCAGACAAATTCAAGACTGGCATCAACATTGTAGAAGCATTACTTGAAACAATTGACGGTTTTGGGCCATACAATGTCATCCAAGTCATCACTGATAATGCTCCTAATTGTAAGGCAGTGGGAGCAATTATTGAGGTTAAATACCCCAACATATTTTGGTCTCGGTGTTTGGTTCACACATTGAACCTTTTGATGCTTGATGTTGTTAAGAACAAAAATGAACAATACAAATGGATTGGTGATTTGTACAAGAAAGGCAAACAAATGATAAAATTTATTACAAATCATAGCAATTTCCATGGCCTTTTCCGCAGTCACTCAAGATTGGAGTTGTTGAAGATTGCGAGGGCTAGATTTGGTAGCTATTACCTCACCTTCAAGCACCTTTTGAAGGTAAGAGAGTCATTGGCTAGCATGGTATCAAGTCAACACTAGCAGGTATGAAAGGAAAGGGCTACAAATGCAGCTGATAGGCAAGGTTTTGAACTGGTGGAGGAGGCCGCTTTTGATGGTATGTTTTGGGCACGTGTGAGGCAAGTATTGGATTTCACCAAGCCCATTTATCACATGATTTGGTTTGCAGATACAGATAAATCAGTGATTGGCGAGGTGTATGAGCAGATGGATACCATGTTGGGGCAAATAAAAGATATTGTTCATAACAATGATGCCAACTTGTACAGGTTGATTCACGATTTTGTGTGTATACATTGGAATAAATTTAATCTTCCACTACATTGCTTGACGTATATCCTTACACCAAAATACTACTCTACAACTTGGTTGGGCCAACCTGCACTAGGGGGTGGGGTTAGGGCCAAACCCCATATAGATGAAGAGGTATCTAAAGGATATTTGGAAGCATTAGAAAAGTTGATACCTGACAAGGAGGAATGTGCTAGTGTGTGCCTTGAAATAGGCAGATACTTCAGTAACACTAGTTTGTTTGGTACTTTCCATGCAATGGAAGACAAAAACAGATTTGATGCTCTCACATTGTGGGAAACATATGGCGGCGATGGACTTTTGCCAAAATTGGCAAAAAAAGTTCTATCACAGGTTGTAAATACTTCTTCTGTAGAGAGGTGTTGGAGCACCTACAACTTCATACATAATGTGAAAAGAAACAGACTCAATGAAAACCGGGCAGAAAGCTTGGTTTATGTGCACTACAACTTGAGGTTGTTGAGTCATTACTGTGATCGGGTTTATGAGGATCCAACATATAAAATCTGGGACAACCACCCAGAGGATGACAATTTGGAGGATGGCACTATACATCTTGAAGAACTAGAAGAGGAACTTATAAGGGAGGAAGATGAAGCAGCAACCAGGCCACCTCCACCATCTAGTAGCAGTGCTCGAGTTTCGAGTCTTGTTCCTTTGCTATCGCCACCTCCATCTACACCCTCACGTGGAGGGCATGTGTTTTCTAGTTCTAGTCATCGGTCTGTGCGGGAGACCCCTAGAAGACCACCATGACCTTCTCATACATTAGACTCTCGTGGCAAGGGCCACATGCAGTAGTAGATAATAGATTTATAGTTTACTTGTCTTTTCTAGTTTCTATTAGTTTTCATAGCCGTTGAGTCTTGACTCTTGACTCTTTCATATCATAATGATAGTTTTTGTAAACAATATATGACTGTGAGTCGTGACAATGAAAGTTTGAAGTTTGAAGTTGGAAATTATAACTCATTGGTAATGATTCTGAATTATGAATATGATGCTTCGTGAAAGTTGTTTCATTTCATTTCATAATTCATTTTATAACATTTCATTTCATGTTAAGTTGTTAACAGTTAGATATTATTTCTTGTAATGGTTAAACTTAGCTTACAAGTACAACTTTGGTGATCAATGATGATAAATGTTATATATTGAATTTTCAATTTTGAAAGCTTGAAGTTGAAATTTAAAGATTGATGAATCATGATTCACGAGACTCAATTGTAGACATGGTTGATGAAGATTATAACTTCTAGATGATTGATGTTATATGGTTCTGTTGACCACTACGTGTCAACTACCCATAGCAGTACACCCCCTTTTCTTCGCAAAAAGGGATAGCGCTTGATCGACATGTTCGTGCCATTCGACAATCATCGTCGACTTGATCATATTATGTTGTAAACGCAGTCTGCATATGTGAATTGTAAATAATCTTAGCAGATATAAGTCATGTATGTAAATTGCCTAGGTGGACCTAATTTCCTAGTGATAATCTACGTTCCGGAAGGTTTTTTGTCTCACTGATCTATGATCGGCAGAGTTTTCCTTCAGCCTAACCCCAAATTCGGAATGGATTTTGTCATTAGAATCTTAGGAGAATCCTAGTGTGTTAATCTGTTAGATTATATTTGTGTCGCAGAACTGGGTAGTTTATGAGGGTCTATGTCAAATGGGTTTTCCCCCTTGAGATGTAAAGTGTCTTGAGGGTTAGAAAATGTTCTAATCCCTTCATAAAAGTCCTAAGTCCTATGTCCTAGGTGATTTTTCCAAAGGCTAAGTTCGAGGATCCACTTAAAAA
>APFE031397081.1:0-38240 GCA_000404065.3 Pinus taeda | reverse complement strand
AAAATTGCCCAAGTGATAAATTGTTTACAAGAGCAAAGTCATTGATACCATACAAACTGATTTGGTTCCAAATATAAAGTTTCCATACGTACCTTTTGTGTGTTTTGCACATTATTGAGATCGAAAAATTGCTCCATCTGTAATATCCATGTTGCGGGATCCTTGCCATCAAACTTCCTCATATCGATTTTTGGAATATGATGGTTCTTCGATCCCACATTAGAGTCTATGGAATCATGATTAACATTTCTTTTGTTCTCATCATGAGTTTCCTTTACTACTCTTTACCCTTAGGTGACCATTTCTCTGTAGCAACTGTATTTCATATTTACTCTTCAAATCTTGTCCATGGTCTACTCTTCAAATCTGTCTTCAAAATCAGTCCATGATCTTGTCTTCAAATCTGTCTTTCCAATCAGTCCATACTTTAGCTTTCACACCCTTTATCTTAGATTCCATGCCATTTATCTTAGCTTCTGTTAGCTTTGTGAGGCTGACATTTTTTGCACTTGGTCTTGTAATTTTGATATATCATGTAGCATTTCTTCCTCTTCTTCATGAGTCATGCTAGAGCTTTCAGGTTCCTTACTAGGTGTTTGCATTTCTTTCCTCGGGGCATCAGTTACCGATAATAATGCTCTACTAGCCCTTTGAATTCCTTCAAAATAAATTTTCAAACCAATCTTAAGCAAAAATTTAAAAAAATCTACACACCTTTTTTTTCTTTGTAGGAGCTCGATATTTCCTTTGCTGTATCTCTGTACTTTTAGAACATCCAGTTCTGAAATTGCGACTTGGGGTAGCCCTCTGTGTCCTCTTTCCAATGCCACTAGTCTGACCCCAATTGGATTCTCCAATGAAGAGTTATGCCAAATCTTCCACAATGACCTGATTATAGACCTTTTCAGAAGAGCGAACTTGTATGAAGTGCCACGTGTCACTATTTTGACCTTTGCCTTTGAAAAATATTTACAATAAACTACAGTCCGTCCTCTTTCTGTACCTTCTTACGAAATTTCAATTTGATTCTCAGAGAGAAAGTTATGACGATTTTCCCCTGGTCACTTGTTTTGAATGTAATTCAGGATTTTGCAAAAGGACCAACTTCCTTAGATCATATCTCCGAAAATGTAGTGCAAAAAAATCTGAAATTCGGACCCGAGATTCAGCGCGATGTCTTCTGAAATGGGTTTTTTCTTCGACTTATAAAACGTCATAGAAAAACAGTTATAGCGAAAATGGCACAATGACTTGTTTGGAGCAGCGAAACCCTAGAATCCAAAGCTTTGATACCAAATGTTATGAAACCAGCTCAAGAAAAGATAGAAAAGATAGATCAACGCCTTAGAATTAGCCTCTTCGAGGGGGAAACCTCCTTTACATTACATAAATGAACAATTCTTGGATGATTCAAATGACAAAACCTCCTTTCTATATATAGGAGTCTAAGGAGTCACAATATAACCCAGCCGACCTAACAATAATAATATAAAGCCACAAAAATAACAATAGAGGGATTCTATGGGGCACAGTAATAACAATATGGGGGCAATAGGGGCACAACAATATTAATAAGGGGTACAGCTACCATAGTAATGGGGTAATCACTAGTATTATAGGGACCCAACAGTCATAGATGATAGGATTGTTCTGTTCTGTTATAATATTAGAACCTCATCAATGTCTAAATTTGTCACTAGTTTAGGGTCTGTGTAGTTTTCCTTGTTTTGTTGTCTCTAAGTCTGTGAATTTAGTCTTAGGTTGATTATAAGTAGAAGTCAAGAACTATCATAAGGCTTGGTTGAGGATATCTCTAGTGCATCTAGTCAACTTTGTATATAGTCTTGCATAGAGTCTAGGTCTATATCACGAGTGGGGAGTCTAGGTCTCTGCTGTTGCAACAAGTCAACTACAATCACAAACAACAAGCACACTTCAGGTATGCATTGAATTCATTTTATTTTTATTTATTTATTATTATGTGCTTACATGTGTGTTTGCAGGCAAAGATAAGTTAAAGGGTATTTTGTTTTTCCTTTTGGGATTGGGTTTCGCTGGGCAAATTTGCATGCAAGTAGAAGAAGATTCAAGGACAACATCAAGCGAGCATTCAAGAGCTGAAGTATCAAATCAAAGGAAGCATTGCAGTGGGACATCCTTTGAAGACATGACAACCATCCGTATATTGTGAAGAAGTGTCAAGGCCAAGAGTCATCATTGTAAAGCTGTTAAAGAGTCATTTGTAAAAGTGTTATCATTGGAAGAGTCATTATTGTAAAAGAGTCAATTTGCATAGAGTCGAAAAGGCGATGTTGAGAGGTATAGGAGTCTATGTTGGGATGATGTCATGGTCGGGTTGCAGGTTATAGTGTGATTGGGTGTACGGTCAAAATCATTATAAATCATATTGTATCGTGGATCGTTGTCCCTGGTACAGGAATCCACACTCTTGTCTCATTTCAATCATTATAGGGTGGCAGGGAGGTGCTAGGCAGGTGCATGAAGTTGCCTACAGGTTGGAGGCTGTGAACACTTCAGGGTGGTAGATCGCTCTAGGATGTTGGGGCTCCATTTAGTTGACTACTAAAGAAACCAGAGCGTTGGGGTGTCCTTCCAATGGGAGCTGGAGAAGAATGCTTTTCTAGAATTCTAGGAAGTTGTAAGTTTCATTTCAGCTGGGGCTAGAGATTAAAGAATTTATTAGAAAAATGTTCGGTGGTTTTTGACCCGAAGGGGGTTTTCCACTTAAAATTCTTGTGCCTACTATGTTCTATTGTTTACTATTTTTATTGCATAAACATTAATAATAATTGAAGATTTACTAACGCTCTAAAAGATTTTAAAAGTGCTAATTGCTAAGGAATATTGATTCACCCCCCCCCCCTCCTTAGTATTTCCAACAATTGGTATCCGAGAGCAGTCAAACAACTGGAAGGATATCATGGAGTATACTAAGAATAGAGTTCATTTGTTCAATGGAAATAACCATGCACTTTGGAGTGGAAGAATGCAGGTTCATTTGCTAGCGCAAGGATACGAAGTATGGGAAATCGTTGACAAAGGCTTCACACTGACCCAGGATGAACAAGGTAAGAAAAATATGGTATATGATACAAAAGCTAAAGACCTTATTATCAATGGCCTTATCGAATCTGTTTATCTTAAGGTATTGAGTTGCAAAACTGCTAAAGAGGTATGGGTCAAGCTTGAAAATATATATGCAAGTGACTCAAAGGTGAAAGAAGCAAAGCTTCAAATTTTCAGGGCAAAATTTGAGCAACTCGAAATGAGGGTAGATGAAGATATTGTTGCATACTTTCAGTGTGTTGATGAAACAACAAATACATTGGAAGGTTTGGGAGAACCTGTTAAAACAAAAATTGTTGTCTGAAAGATCCTATGAACCTTGCCAACAAGATTTAACCCTAAGGTATCTGTCTTAGAAGATAGATCGAATCTGACCAATCTCAGCATAGATGAATTGCATGGAATTCTTACGGCATATGAAATGCAGATTGAAAAATAGGATGGCACATCTCACTTAGAAACAGCGTTTGCCGCATCCAAGAAGAATAGTAAGGACAAGCAGACTCTGAAAGCAAAAACTTGCAATTGTAAGGATGAGGAAAAGGAAGATGAAGAAGAATTCTCGGATAAAGAATTTGCCTACTTCACGCGGAAAATGAGAACAAGTACAATAAAATTCAAATGTAAACTTCCATTAATATGTTTTGATTGTGGTGAGGTTGGACATTTTGCAACCAAATGTCCTCACAAAAATGAGAATGTTACGAAAGGAAAGAAAAGTCCTAGGAAGTTCAACAAGCAAGGCAAGAAGAAATGGTTTAAGAAAAGTTTCTTCTCCAAAGAAGATAGCTCCTCATCCAAAGAAGACAGTCATAACGAAGAAGAATTCAACGAAAGAGTATTGTTTATGGCCAAGAACAATAAGCAAGAGGCACCTGACAAAGAAGGAGACTAAGAAGAATAAATGACTGAGGTTGAATTTCAAAACGAAGTGATCTGGGTTCTCAAAGAGCTCAAGGCCAAGAAGAAGCACGTCAACACTCTTGAAGACTTATTAAAGACAGAAAGGGAACATGTCCTAAATCTTAAAATCAAGGCTGAAGAATACAAACAAATTGAAGAATTGCTCATGAAAGAATTAAAGGAAAGCAACAAGGAAAGAGAAGCATTGGAAGCTGAAATCGTTTCTTTACAAAAGGAAGTAAAAAATGGAAAAACTCTTCAAAACTACGTCAACGGTTCAAAGACTTTGGACGAACTCATCAGTAACCAGCGATCATGCAGCGACAAGACTAGTCTTGGTTACAAAGAAAAATTTGAAAAAGATTCAAGTCCTTCTATGACAACTAAAGAAGATGGATATGCAAAATCTACCAAGCAGGTAGATCTCCCAGCTAGATCAAGCAATCAAGACTCGCAGGGAGAACCTTGGAAGACAATTCCTCGAACAAGATTTCCTCCCAGGTATCAACCTATCTTTTATGCTCATTGTTATTCATGTGGAAGGTTTGGACATAGACCTGCAGAATATCGCATGTATGTTTGGAATGAATATAATTCCAGGAGATCTCTTAGAAATGGATATTCCAAAACTCAGCAGAATATCAACAGATTTGATCAATTGAGAGATGATGTCGAATGTCACAAATGTAACAATTTTGGACACCTAGCCAAACATTGCAAACTTGGAATTTCTTCAAAGGAATTCTCGCAAAATCAAAATGAACACATATGGAAAGGAAGACTAAAAGGTGTACTCTCACTCTCAAGGCTCAAAGCAACAGAAACGTATGGCATGTTGACAGTGGTTGCTCAACACATACGACTGGAGATAGAAGTAAGTTCATATACTTGAAAGAAAAGAAGGATGGAATAGTGTCTTTTGGAAATGATGAGTCTTCAAACGTCATAGGAGCAGGTACAGTCACTCTTGGAAGCAAGGATGCATTAGCAAAGGATGTGTTGCTTGTTGAAGATATGAATCACAATCTGCTCAGTGTTGGACAGATGTGCGATCAAGGACACACGATGTTATTCAACTCGAAGAAATGTGAAATCAGGAAAGGCAAGTTTGGTAAAATTGTGGCTATAGCAAGCAAAGCTCCAAACAGCATATATATTTTGGATGAGACACCTAAATGGTGTTTCTTAGGAAAAGAAGACGAGAGCTGGTTATGGCACAAACGAATGGGACATATAAATTTCGACAACTTGGTCAAGATCAGCAAAAAGGAAGCAGTAAAAAAATGCCAAAAATCTCAAAACCTACCAATACGATATGTGAATCTTGTCGGCACAGCAAACAGAGAAAGTCGAGTTCAAGACAAAGGAACATTTTGCGTCACATCCATTGGAATGAATACAAACTAATCTATGTGGTCCTATGAGAACAAAAGGTTTAGACGGTGAATTATACTTTATGTTATTGATAAATGATTACACCAGAATGACAGTCGTCAGTTTCCTGAAGAAAAAGTCTAAGGCATTCGAATGTTTCAAAATCTACAAGGAATTGGTCAAAAATGAAACAGATTTGAAGATCAAATATCTAAGATCGGATAATGGCAGAGAAGTCACGTCCAAAGCATTTCAGCAATACAGTGACGAAAATGGAATAAAAAGGCAATTCTTGACAGCCACAACACCACACCAGAATGGAGTAGCTGAAAGAAAAAACGGAACCGTACAGGAAATGGCTAGAACCATGTTAAAAGACTCAAACTTAGACGATAAATTATGGGTTCAAGCAATTGATACTTTCGCATTCATTATAAACAGAGGCCTGCGCAAAAACAATTGTAACATGACTCTGTGTGAACTATGGAAAGGAAGACCGACATCACATACACATTTATAGACATAGATCACTCCATCCTAGAGTAGGCAATATGAGTCCTCGCACGTCTATAAATATAGATCACTCTATCCTGGAGTAGGCAATGTGAGTAACATGTGCCATTTATCCCTGGCCAAATTAGCATGGCTTCTAAAGTAAATGTATCCATCTCCCCTAATCAAATCAGCATGGGTTCTCAAGAGAAAGTCGGCCCTTGGACCATTCACCCTTGACCAAATCAACATGGCTACTTAAGTGAATGTATTAATCTCCCTCGGCCAAATCAACATGACCTAGCCAAATGAGCATGGCCTCTCAAGAGAAAGTGTACCCAATCCTGCAAAGACATCAAAACTCCCTCTCAACAAGGGAGACATTTTGCATCATGCCAAGCTTGTCTCTTAAGTATACAAACTTCGCTTTAGACAAAGGCTTGGTGAGAATGTCTGCAATCTACTCGCCTATGGATATGTACTGGAGCTTCACTACTCCTCTCTGGACCATGTCTCAGATGAAGTGATATTTGATCTCACTATGCTTTGACCTGTCATGAAAAATTGCATTCTCTGAAAGCTTGACACAGTTATGATTATCACAAAATATCAAGGTCAACTCAAACTCATGATCAAATAGCCCTACAAGTAGCTTCAAAAGCCACACTGCTTCTTGTCTTGTTGCGCTAGTTGCGATATATTCTGCCTCTATTGTATTGAGTATGACAGAAGTATGCTTCCTACTAAAAGAGGATATCATAGTTGATCCCAAGCTGAAGTGGCACCTCGAGATGCTCTTTCTATCTTCTACACTTCACCACCTGAGACATATCTCGAACCATATCCAATTGTACCACGCAAGTACATCAACACATGCTTTGTTGCAACCCAATGCATCTACTTCTGCTCAACCATATACTAGCTCAGGGTGTTCACTACAAAGCAAATATCAGGCGTGGTATTAACCAAGAACATCAAGGATCCAATCAACTTCCTATACATCATTGGATCTACCAAATCTGAATCTAAAGCGGAATCACTTAGCTTTTTTAGGTTTCTTGTCATAGGTGTAGCAATCGACTTGTAGTCCATCATGTCGAAATTGCTCAATCAGAACAACGTACTTCCCCTATACAAGGAAGATCTCATATGATCTTTACCACACCTCCAATCCCAAGAAATAGCGCATCGAACCAAGATCCTTCATTGAATCCATCACCACGGTTGCTTTCTGGTCACCCTGACTGGGTGCTCCTTTTGACACTGAAGCAAATCCTCCTATGGCAATCTTGGTTGCTCCCATTGTCACGGGAGCAAATACTCCTATCATTGTTGCTCCCTCTGTCACTAAAGCATACCCTGTTGTTTGGCATGGTCCCCTCACAAAGGGCATATTGCTCCAAAAGGCCTACCGTCTCTGAGTATCTTGTCTGACAATCTCAATCCATGACATCCTCTTGGAAGGTTGCTCCTTCCATTCGGCCTGACTATCTACCTCCTCTAAACTAAAAGCTCTTCCGGTCATCTAGCATGATCCTGGATGTCCTTAGAATCTGTACAATCCTCCCTCTTGAATAACAATCACTCATCATGAGTTTATGCTCGATCCCTTAGGCCATTCAAAGAACTTGACCATCTAGCGACTAGAGCAAAAATCTCCTCATAGTCCACTCCTTTCTGGGAACACCCTCTTGCCACAAACCTTGCTTGGTATTTCTTGATATTGCCATTTGTTGCATGAATCATCACCTTGGTAGCCTCCACAATCGACCTGTTCTTCCTTTCCGCAAATGTCATTCAGGAGGCCGTGGAAAAAGGAAAAATCATAACCATGCAATCATTTTCTGGTATCTAAAACATACAAGATAAAAAGACACGAGGCTGACCAAAAAATCAAAGCAGAAAAAAATATGATTTGAGGCACTTATCTCTTAATCAAGGAAGAAATTGTTGAAAGTTGTAGGGAATTGTCCTCCTTGATCCTTTCCTCCTTGCAAAGAATCACTGAAGTCCTCATAAGTATACTCTCTTCCATTATCTAACCTCAAAACTTCTATCTTCTTCCCTATCAAGTTCTCTACCCGAGTCCTAAACTCCTCGAACCTATTGAAGACCTCATCCTAGGCATGCAAGGAAAAAATTATTCATGAATGTTAAAATAAGTATTCTTTCCGAAGTCCAATTGCAATCTCATAAGGTTTAGATTCCTTTGCCTTCTTTTGTGGTGGATGCTCATCACCATCATCATCAACATCAGTTGTTGATGCATGCTTCTTTCCCTTCCTTTTCCTCTAAGGACACTGGGATGCATAGTGTCTAAAATCATGGTAATTGAAGCACTTGATTTTTGACATATCCTTCTTATGTTGATCCAAAACTAAAGTAGGTCTTCTACCTATATTCTTCTTATCAAACTTCCCAAAAATTTATTTTTCCTTTTCTTTTCCTTGCATGAGATGCAAGAGTTTGAGTTTCTTCATCCTGTGGATTTTACAAGTTGGTCTTGGACAATAGTCTAGCCTTCTCTTGGACGCAATGAGTCCATAGCCTATGAAGCTTGGGAAGATTTTCTTGTGCACATATTCCCTGAACAAATGGATCCCATGAGGAAGGGAATCCATTGAGAGTCACTATAACAAGTCTTGTATCATCAATGTTATCTCCAATGGCTCTAAGTTCATCTCCCAACTAAGCGAATCATAAAATAAGAGACAACAAAATCTGATCTAATCATCATGACACTACAGAGTTTATTCTTCAAGAGGAAGGGAATCCATTGAGAGTCACTATAACAAGTCTTGTATCATCAATGTTATCTCCAATGGCTCTAAGTTCATCTCCCAACTGAGAGACTCATAAAAGAAGAGACAACAAAACCGATCTAACCATCATGACACTACGGAGTTTATTCTTCAAGGTTAGTTTCCTACTAGCATTGCTACTCTAAAACAAACCCACCAAAGCATCTACACTTCTTTGGCAGTCTTCAACTCTGCAACGTGTGAAATCAAGTGATCCTTTATAGAATCTATTAAGATTCTCTTAGACTTGACTTCATTCTTCTGCTGACTGGCTTTCTCCGTAGCTCCCTCCAACTCTGGAATAACTTCATTCACATGATTCTAAATGCCATTCTCTTCCAAGATAAGGAGTATCCTACTCTTCCAAGATCTAAAGTTGATGGCATCGTCTAACCTGTCTTCAACTTTGAGACATGGTGCCATTTTTACAAGAGATCAAAAATCCAATCAAGTTGTTTAATAATATCTCTTAGGCTGATTTCAATGGCTAATGTTTCAACCTAGCTCTGATACCATGTTGAATTTCCTACAAGATGCACAGTAGAATACAATTTTCTGCCAAATAATTGCTTCCTAATTATTTTTCACACAGTATTCATATGCCACTAACATCATTGAGCAATTACACTTTAGAAAATATCAACAATAAATGCAGCGAAAACAATAAAGATCATAGAAAGGCAGCTATGCACAATATCAACAATATTTTTACCCTAGGAAACCAAATCTTAGTAGAAAACCCAGCAACTTTTCTTTTTGTCTTCAACATGTTAGTTATTAAAACCCAACAACTAATTTAATGAAATTTCATAAATGAAAGTGTTGAACTTGAGCATTCAAAAGCATTCATCAAATATACTAAGTTTCCTAACTGAATACTGTAGTGGAAAACAAACTTGAAGACACAAGCACACCATAAAAGCAATACACCAGAAGTTTACCCAGGAAACCCCAACTAAGGGAAACTTGCAAAGTTGCGTGTTCTTATTATGCTTTAGCGAAATATTCAAACAAACAAAAAAATATGAAGAGGAGGGAAGACTTTCCTTCACTCAACAAATCCCTCGACACAAACTGATCTGCACCCTTCTCTTCCTCTCGGCCTCTCTGCTTGCACACTGTACGTAAATCATACAAGTCTGTACGGCCTAAGTATGGCCCCTCTGCACAGCTGAAATCAACCTAGCCGAAGATGAATGTTGGATGGAAGATTTTGAGGTTGTTTTACCTCTCTTTCTTGCCCTAGTTGCACTGATTTAAAAACCCTATGTGCTAAACTGAACACCCTTCTTCTGCTAAGTTGAACACACAAGTTGTCTAGTGCATAATGAGCCTAATTTGTGCCCTTTTCCTCCTTTGAAGTCAACCTTGGCCCACCTTCTGACTATAGGCTCCAACTTTTGATTGAATAACCCAACAATTAGTTTCCTCAACCATATCGCCTCACAGGTTGCCAAATTGGCATCCATGTACTCGGCCTCAACCTAAGTCACCATGTTCGTGTCCGTGTTCGATTTTGGTGATTTTGAAGTTCAAATAAAGTTCGACAGTTAAAATTTTGGCGATAAAATTAGACATACTACAAATTTGAAAATTTAAATATATTTATAAAATAAAATTCAATATTATCGTCCACTCCTAATATCCACTCCTATATTTATTGTCAATGTGATATCCTAGGTTGAACCCTCCTCTAATGCTACTAGGAATGCTTTCACACTTGTATTTACTGAGAATCAGAACTTGGAGGCTAAAAGTAATACTACAATTTTAAAATTTAACTTATTGAATGTGAATCGTTTTGTTATTCATCCTTTCAAAAGGATTCTTGCTAAAAACTTCGACAACAACTATAGTCCATTATCTTTTAAAATTGCATAGTCCATTCAACCATTGTCTTTTAAAATTGCATCCAAGTAATTCTACAAGCTCTTCCTTTATTTATTTTGTCGTGATCACAATCTTCATGTCATGGGTTATGTGTGTTTGACTAATAAAATGAGAGATAGTTGCATCTAAGTGTAAGAGTGTCGATTGTTTACTTATACATGAGTGGGAACAATTTATAAACTTGCGTGTTTGATTAATGAAATGGAGAGAGTTGTATCTTGCCAATGTATCCACCAAACAAGTGGATGAGGGCAGAGACGCATGACTTATGCAGATGTGCTTGCACCATCAAGGGCTAACTCATGACTACTCATTGTGTTGTAGCAACGTAGCTTGTGATTGTAAGTTGTAGCAGGGACAATTGGTGGTGCGTGAGGTTTCAGGGCTAGAGAAGGCAGGTAGAGTAGGGTTTTTTTTAATATGAAACTCTAGAATCTCTCGCACCAAAATCCAGACTAATTTTTTTGCCGAATTTAATGGAACAAATTCAGCATGGGATAAAGCTCAGCGAAGTTTGAACTTAAACAATAAAGTTCATTGAACACGGTGACTTAGGCCTCAGCTGAGCTCAATCCCATTGATATCTGCTTCCTATTGAACCAAGAAACAATTGTTGACCCAACACTGCAATACAGCCTAAAGTTCTCTTCTTGTCTATTGAACCCCCTACCCAATCTGCATTTGTAAAGCCCTGAACGCTCACACCAACAACCTGCCTATACAACAACCCATAATCATTTGTGCCCCTAAGATACCTCAACACGTGCTTGGCAACAACCCAATGCACTCTAGTCGGCTCAACCATGAACTAGTTCAATTGGTTAACTGTGAAGCAAATGTGCAGTTGTGCGTTCACCAACTACGCTGCTTGTAACAGGTGGCATCAACTCACTTTGCATTGGTAGCATCCACCTTCCTCCAATTTGTGATTAGAGGCGTGGTCATGGGCTTACAATCCTGCATGTGGAACCTCTTGAGAATCTCTTGCGTGTACTTTCCCTGTCCCAAGAAAATCTCCCCATCACCTTGTCATAACTCCAGTCCAAGGAAATAGTGCATCAACCCTAAGTCTTTCATCTCAAAATCCCTTGCAAGATCCTTCTTGAAATCTTGGATCAGGCTATCTGCCCCTGTCAATATCAAGTCGTCCAGGTACATCACTAGAATGAGTGGAAGACCTCCAACCACAATGTAGTACAAGTTCAGATCCGCCTCACCCTTAGCGAAGCCCAATCCTAGAAGGTAGTTGTCTATTCGTGCATATCATGCCCTTGTTGTTTGTTTAAGCCCATAAAGAGCTCTCTAAAGCCTGCAAACATGTGTGTCTCTGCTTAAAGTCTCAAACCCCTCAAGTTGCTCAACAACTCCGTTAAGGGAGTCTTCACGTCCATTTGGTGGATCTTCCACCCCATCTTCGTTGTAATCGCCAATATGGTCTTAATGGACAAGTACCGAGCCACAGGTGCATACGTCTCATCATAGCCTATCCCCTCAACCTGAGAGAACCCTTTGGCCACAAATCTAGCCTTGCACTTCTCCACACTCCCCTCAGTTGTGTGCTTAATCTTATACACCCAACGTGAACAAACCATTGATTCACCAACTGGTCTTGGCACAATCTCCTAAACGTCATTCATCATGATGGAGGAGTACTCCTCCACCATGGCATCTCGCCATACTTGCTGAAACGTTGCCTCTTGTAGCAAGAAGGCTCTAAGTCTATCAACTCAGTCATCAGTGCCATGTGGCCCATATATCTCTATGGTTGTTTACCCTACTGAATGTGGAGTTGGGGGGTCCAACTCTCTCCTGAGCCTCCCTGATCAACTGATCTACCCACTTGGCTCATCCTTTCCCTGTGTTGGGTGTCACTGGCTAAGTGGGCTCCACTCGCTCAACTCTCTCCTCTTGTTCTTGTGCTTTCTCCTCATCTATGTGGTGCTCGGCCTGCCCAATAACTGCTCAGTGCCTGTGATGAAGTCTGAGTTGGTTGAGCCTCATGATTGGGAGCCTATTGCTCCCCCTGTGCTACATGTTGCTCACGCTCCAAGGACTCCATTAGAGCCCTTTCTTCCTCGAACTTCGCATCACGCTTAATCAAGATCTTCTTAAGTGTTTGGCCATACACTCTGTACACCTTAGATGTCTCACTATAGACCACGAAAATACCCTTCTCTATTCTAGGCTCCAGTGTCTTCCAGTTATCAAAAGGCACACAACAGTAGACTAGACTGTCATAAATCTAGAAGTGACACACATCAAGCTTCTTGCTTGTGAAAACCTCCTCTAGTGTGACTTTGTCTAGCACCCTGTCAGCACGTTGTGTGAGCTCCTACTTTCCAAAAAGACTATAGTGTTGCATACCTCTGCCCAAAGAAACATTGGCAGCCCTTGGTCATGCAACATGGCCTTAGCCACTACAACAATGTTCTGGTTCTTGCGTTCATCCACCCCATTCTGCTGAGCAGTTATAAGGCATGGTGAGATGTCTCCTAATGCCCTACTTGGCATAGAAGTCCCTAAAGGCATTGGAGATGTACTACCCGCTATTGTTTGACCTTAGCGCCTTGATCTTTTTACCTGTATCGTTCTCCACCAAGGCTTTAAACTCCATGAACATCGAGAAGACTTCGCCTATCTTCTTCATGAAGAAGATCCAAGTCTTTCTCGAGTGGTCATCAATGAAGGTGACATAATATCTATCTCCCATAAGAGATGGAGAGGAAAATGGTCCACAGACATCCAAGTGCACTAGCTCCAAGATGTTATCGGCCTCATTGTCTCTGTTGGGAGAGAATGTATTATCATACTTGCCAAGTGTGCACCCTTTGCACATGTCATGCAAGTCAAAAATGCACCATGGTAATCCAATGGCAATCTCTCTAAGAATCTTCAGCGCTCCATGGTGTAAGTGACCCATACGCATATGCCAAAGCTCCCCAAGGTCACGACTCTGCTCACTAACTCCTATACGGCTCAAAGATGTGGTTCTCTTAAACTAAAGCCTGTATAATTTCTTCACCTTAACTCCAATCTGCTTAACTACTCCATAATTGAAAGGATTCATAAAGGCCTTTCCTCTATTGAAGGCAACCTCATTACCCTTGTTCTCCAAGGTTGAGAGTGAAAGAAAGTTTTTCCTCAATATTGGGGCATAAAGGACATCTCTGAGGTAGAGAGGATTTTCGAACTCCCTCTCAAACCTGACAGTACCCGTGCCCTTGGCAAGGGCAAGGTACCTCCCATCAAGTAACACACCCCCTCCTAATCCTCATCAAAACACCGATTAAAAGGTGGTGGTTACTATGCTGACCCAAGGTCCAAAGTGTCGTCACGGAAATGGGGTCTAAAAAGTTCGATCTTTTCTACTAGCTTAAAGCCTCAAAGGGACATCACCATTGCGACCATCTCATCAAGACAATTCCGGTGACATAAAATTTTACCTCAATCCAACCTTATGATCAAGAGATATGACCATTTGAAATGATGACAAACAATAGACCACCACATCACTAATCTTGCCACGTGGCACCCACGCAGTTGCCATAGCCAACCTATCGATGCCACCTGGCAGTGGTATATTGGTTGTCGACTCGTTCATAGCCTTGGTCTTCGCTATCCCCGATTATATTTATAATTATGCCATTTTGCATATAACCTTCAGCGACATATTGTTATTTCAATATACACACACACACACACACACATAAACATACAAAATAACGGGTTGTCAAGTATCGACACTCCTCCCATTACCTGGTTCCGTCACCCTAACCCTTAACGCTTTATCCCTCTTGCAAATTACTCTAGGAAAGCTCTTCCAGATTGACTTGTCAAAGGGTCAATTGACAGATTGCTTGTTGACAGAACTTTTCGCATTGTCCAGGCTATTTTACTGTGCCCTTCACCCTTGCGCATTCCAAGTTTGCTCCTGGGAAAACCTTTCGGGCTCAGCTATACCGGGGGTCTGCCTAGCACCAATACAATAGCAATTGAGATCACGTGAAGGCCACCATATCCCGACCCTATGTGACCCCGCTCCCTCCAAAGAGCACTTCACATTTGAACTTCTAGGAATCCTCCTGTCGGGTTTTAATGTAATTGGCTATCGGCCAATGCACAGCCTCCACTCCATCACAACCTACTCTACATTACCATCCCTGCCACGCTAGTCCAATCCCCATCAGCCCGATCGTTCCTCTGTGCAACCGTTTGTGGGCTTCCGAGATGCGACCCCCCCAAGGCTTATGTCATCCCAAATTCCTTTTAAGTTGTCGATCTCTCATCCTCGATCTTAGCAATTCGTTATGCGGTGTCCACTCTTGGTCATTAGTTACGGTTATATGTAGAACATTGGAACTGAGGTAAGGCGTCGATCTCTCGTGGTCGATCTTAGACCTTCGTTATGCAATGTCCACTCTTGGTCATTAGTTATGGCTATTTGTAGAACATTGGCACTAAGGTAAGAGAGTATTAACAATAAGCTCCATATAAGGTTCCATCTCACACACTTTCTCACACCATAATGAGATGAGTCTGGGCTACAATTGTTAATTTTAGGTATGTTCTATGCTTATAGCAATTTATTTCAATTTTCATAGTTAGCTCCATATCTTTTCCAGATTACCAATCACATCAGCATTAAAGTAAACTGCAGATAGAACATAAACATAAATCGCAGAAGACAAGCCAAGACAAGAGGACACAAGATGTGGCGCTAGCCAAGGACAAACCCCAATGTGGAGAAACCCTTGATCAATTCTTCTTACATGTTCTTCAATAATTCAGCAGAGAGAGAGAGAGATAGTACATTTATAACAGAAGTCAACACTTTGACTTATCTAGATAAGAGCATAGATCATCTCTAAGAAGATGATACATGAGATCAGTTGAAGACATGATGCTTCAACTAATTCTCCAAGGTGACTCCACCTATCGTTGTGCTGCATTTCGTCATCATGTTGCACCTCACCGCGCTGCACCATGCTGCACCCGTCATCATTATGTTGCATCTCATCACGCTGAATTAATCATGACTACCCATCACTATACTGCATTATGTGCCATTGCTACACCATGTTGCCATCCTGACCTATGTGTTGGTTACACCTTGCTTGCTTGTTGTCCCTTGCGTTGCATGCTAGTTGTCCCTTGCATGCTAGTTGTAACATTGCATGCTTGGTGTATTTGCTGCTAAGTACCATACAACTGTCCCAATGTTAGTTAGTTGTCCCTTGCATGCTACTCTCCTTCGGAGACAGATGCTCCGGCTGTTTCGGCAGTTCCCGACAGTTCTGGCTATTCCCGACAATTCTGGCAGTTCCGTTTGTTCCGGGCAATACAGTTTCGATTGTTCCCCGAAGTTCCGGCAATCCCGACAGTTCTAGCTTTTCCGGCATTTCCGACTTTTCGGGCTTTTCTGGCAGTTCTAGCTTTTCCAGCATTTCCGGCTTTTCCGGCATTTTCGGCTTTTTCGGCTTTTCCAACAGTTCCAGCTTTTCCGGCTTTCCCGACAATTCCATCTTTTCCAACAGTTCTGGCAGTTCCGACTTTTCTGGCTTCTCTGGCAATTCCGGCTTTTCCGAAAGTTTTGGCTTTTCCGGCAATTTCGTCTTTTTCGGCAATTCCAGCGTTTCTGGTAGTTCCGACTTTTCTGGCATTTTCGGCTTTTTCCAGCAGTTCCGGCAATTCCGACAAATCCAGCTTTTCTAGCATTTCCGACTTTTCTGGCAGTTCCAACTTTTCTGGTAGTTTCGGCTTTCTGCCCTCTGGATCAGAGCAACGTTATTCCTTAGGATCTCTCCTCCTACTAAAACCCAAAGACAAGTAGAGAGAGGAAAAGATCCCAAGTGTGTTGAAATGACTTGAAGGCCACCTCTATTTATACTAAAACGTTGAGCACATGGATTTATTTGGTTGTTGGCCGACCTTGACAAATTGTCTTATAACGCAAATAAATTCATAACTCCATGAATACTTATCGGAATCAGATGATCTTTAGATCAATCCTACACCTCTCGATGAGAGGGATCCAGAACAATATCAACTGCCATAAATAAGATGACCCACATGGAGTTTGGCCCTAGTTGCCAATTTTAACACTCCCTCTCAACTAAGGAGAACTCCATCCGTTGATCCATATGTCCGACTGTACTATCTCTGCCATTAGTGCCCTGCTCTGTTCTAATCTGTTGAGTTGTGCTCTGCTTTGATCTGCTGAGCTCTGCTCTACTCTGCTAAACCATGAAGAAGAAGAATTGATCAAGAATGTTTCATACCATTCTCTACTAACCCGAAGTCAGTTTCATCTGAAGAGAGTGTGTCATATCACTCTTACTGACCCGAAGTCAATTTTATTGATCCCAATCAATATCACAAGAGAGTGTCTCAAACCACTCATACTGATCCCAGATCAATGTCACAAGAGAGTGTCTCAAACCACTCATACTGATCCCAGATCAGTTTCATTGATCCCAGATCAATGGCAGTCCCATCTAGCATAGGGAGTACGGTAGATACAGCGATGCATCCATCGATAGTACTACTATGGTCCCTATCCTCATTTCCCTGCTCATTGATCAAATGAGAGGTACTTCCCATGAGTCCCACACTGCATGGGTAGGATGCCTCGACAGGAGAACTAATCATCTCGTCCAGAGGAGAACTAATCATCATGTCAGTGGATGCCACGGAGAACTAATCATCCTCGCCCACAGGAGAACTAATCATCTCGTTCCATAGTTGCCACGGAGAACAAATCATGTTGGCCCACAGGAGAACTAATCATCCTGTTCCATAGTCGCCACAGAGAACAAATCATCCTAGCCCACAAGAGAACTAATCATCCTGTTCCACAGTTGCCACGGGAGAACTAATTATCCCGGCCCATAGAAGAACTAATCATCCTATTCATAGCGCACCACCAAGGGAGGGTGAGTCGCCTTGTGGTCATATGTTGCTCTAGTAAGTACCCCAAGCCCCCCAAAGCTCCCAGATCTCAATGCATGCAACATGCAGGACCCTTATAAGAAGGTCTCTCAATGACTCCAAGTCATTCGGGAAAGTCACAGATTTGACCTTTCCACGGGGCTTTGACAAAATGTCTACAACTTGTACATTAGTCTCAATGCGATGAAGCCTCCTTGCTCATAAACTTACCATATCCCAGATAAGGCAGTATCTGATGTCTATCTGCTGGAGCAATCATCGAATACGAGATTCCTCAATAATCAAATCCCCCCTTTGGTTGTCACAGAATCACAGTTGTATTCATCATGTGTACAAACAGCGCACTTAAGAGCTTATGCAACCATGCAGCTTCACACGAGATCATACTCGTAGCCATGTATTCGGTCTCGGCGGTGCTTATAGCAACCGACTTTTGCTTCCTGCTCATCCATGATATCGAAGCAGAATCCAAAGGGAACCAGCATTGAGAAGTTCTCTAGTGATCCTCCACACTGCCTGCCCAGTCAACATTCGAATAATCATGTAGTTTCATATTTCCGGCAGTGTATCTCAATCCATGAGAGATTGTGCCCCGAAGATATCTCAGAAGATTCTTGGCACCAATCCAGTGAAGCTCAACCAAATATGAGCTCACCATGCTAACTGCAAAATATGTCCAGATGGAAGTTCACCAAGAACATCAACGCGAATGAGTTTATGAAACTCAGAGGCATTTCCCAAATCTGGTCCGACATCACTACCATATAACTTCTGAAAGTTAAGATCCTCGAGGTGGTCACAGGCTTGCAGTTTATCATTCCACATCCAGAATCCAACTCCCTCTTACTTCTGCAAACGAGAAGGTTTGCACCTGTCAGAAATAGGTCGTCCTCATAAGGTGTCGGTATGAGAGGTCTATCATCCACAACCTTCAAGTAATGGTTTGGATCGGTTTCACTCCTAGTGAATCTCAACTTCATCAGACAGCTATCAATCCTCTCATACTACGCCCGAAGTGTTTTCCTTCAAGCCATAGAGGGCTTTCTTCCACCTGTATACATGAGATTCTCGATCATGAATCTCAAACTCCTCGGGTTGTTCCAAACCTGTGGACCTACTACATGAGGGGAATGGTCCCCTTATAAGATTTTCCTTTGGTACTTCTCAGACATGTACCTTCATGCTCTTCTTGAATTCAGGGATCCCTATCACCATCTGACTCACATCAGGTAGGGCCCCATAGGTAGACCTCCAATGTTGTAGATACGATATGTCAATTGACATGATCCCCAATGGACCATCCTGCAACTTGATACAAATTACCAACCCTGAACCCATGAGAAAAAGCATCTTTGAAAATTCTATTTTTTAACACGTACCTTTCCATCGATGAATGCCACCCTATAACCTTTGACTTCCATTGCCGAAATGGACACCAGGTCCTTCTTGCGATCAGGTACATAAAAGAGATTCTGTAAATGAAACGAGTTACCCTCATTCAATTGAGGGGTAACATTTCCTACACCCTTTCTGGGATAGGTGACATCGGCTCCAAGTATTATCCCACGATTGTTTCCATCTCTACCAAATTAGAGAGTGCACCCTACTATCTGATGAAGTGCCTTGAAGCACTACAATCAATAAGCCAGGTTCCCAAAGAATCTGAAGGAGAGGGCCAATACAAGATAACGCTTCTTTATCTTATCAAAAACAACATTTGATTCTTCATACCTGGGATTCCTTGCTTTCATTGAAGAGTCGGCCATTTCCTTGATGACCTGCATTACCTGTCATTCTTTTGATCATTGAAGATGTCCCTGGAATGATTGTTATCTTCATCAAGAGATGTGTCTCTGCCATTCGAACACTCCTTCGCATAATGGCCGAACTTATTGCAACCAAGGCATCTGCCTTTCCTTCCACCCTTAGATCTGGACTTCCCAATGAAGTGATCTTTATGTAGGCCATCAGAAACTTCCGCTGTGCTATTCTGATAATATTCTCTGCTTCGACATCACCCTCGCTGAATTTGAAGAGGGATGAGGAATCCACTGATCCTTTTGTCCTTTCCCAACTATCTTCGGTGATTGCTCTTTCACTCTTGCTTGGGCATTGTCTTCACCTCAGCTCTGATACCATGTTAATTTTAGGTATGTTCTATGCTTAGAGCAATTTATTTCAATTTTCACAATTAGCTCCATATCTTTTCCAAATTACCAATCAAATCAACATTAAAGTAAATTGCAAATAGAAATAAACATAAATCGCAGAAGACAAGCCAAGACAAGAAGACACAAGATGTGGTGCTAGCCAGGGACAAACCCCAATGTGGGGAAACCCTTGATCAATTCTTCTTACATGTTCTTCAATAGTTCAGCAGAGAGAGAGAGATAGTATGTTTACAACAGAAGTCAACACTTTGACTTATCTAGATAAAAGCATAGATCATCTCTAAGAAGATGATCCATGAGATCAGTTGAAGACACGCTGCTTCAACTAATTCTCCAAGGTGACTCCTTCACCTATTGTTGTGTTGCATTTCGTCATCATGCTGCACCTCACTGCGCTGCACCATGCTACACCCATCATCACTATGCTGCATCTCATCACGGTTCATTAATCATGACTGTACCCATCACCGTACTACATTATGTGCCATTGTTGCACCATGTTGCCATCCTGACCTATGTGTTGGCTGCACCTTGCTTGCTTGTTGTCCCTTGCGTTGCATGCTAGTTGTCCCTTGCATGCTAGTTGTAACATTGCATGCTTGGTGTATTTGTTGCTAAGTACCATACAACAGTCCCAAAGTTAGTTAGTTGTCCCTTGCATGCTGCTCTCCTTCGAAGGCAGATGCTCCGACTGTTTCGGCAATTCCCGACAGTTCTGGCAGTTCCGGCTGTTCCTGGCAATTCCGGCAGTTCCGGTAGTTCCCAGCAGTTCCGGCAGTTCCAGTTGTTCCTTAGGATCTCTCCTCCTACTAAAACCCAAAGACAAGTAGAGAGAGGAAGAGATCCCAAGTGTGTTGAAATGACTTGAAGGCCACCTCTATTTATACTAAAACGTTGAGCACATGTGGGGTTTATTTGGTTGCTGGTCGTCGGCCGACCTTGACGAATTGTCTTAAAACGCAAATAAATTCATAACTCCATGAATACTTATCGAAATCGGATGATCTTTAGATCAATCCTACACCTCTCGATGAGAGGGATCCAAGAAAAATATCAGCTGCCATAAATAAGATGACCCACATGGAGTTTGGCCCTAGTTGCCAATTTTAACAACAATATTGTAAGGGAACCCTACTGCGCTCATGCATAAGTATACTCAGTCAGGCCCTGGTGGTACTATCTAAAGCCTGGGTTGAGTAAGTCACGCTAACCATTTTTGATGAGTTTAGCCATGGCTCAATCACGTGGTTCTATAAGAGTTTGGACGCGTGCCAGGGTCCGACTCTTGCCCTTGGGGTTTTGTGAGGCAAGCACAAGTGTTATCCCTCTTGAGCTTACAACCATATTACCCTTTTTAGGTTCTTGGTAGACACAATAGAAGACACCAAAACAAAGAGTTGTCCATTCAAACCTGGAACTTGTCCATTCAGCCTTTACGAGATTTGTGGTTCCTTGGGTCCTCAATAACTTATGAGGAACAGGTCAATCTCAGCCCAGAGATTCCAAGCCCTCTCTTGAAGGACCAAAAAGCACGACAAACTCATAAAGGCAACCAAAAAGCATACGGTGCCCAAGAGGCTGCAAGGAGATCTATATACTTCAAAGAAACAAGGAACTCTCCTACTAAGTCTAATTACAGGCACAGACCATAAGTACCGGCACATAACTGAGAACACAAGCCTACAAGCATTTCATTCGTATGGACGGGAATTCCAGGCATGTGCTGCATAGAAGGTCGCTAGATGCCCCTTGCTACAGGCTTGAAGACTCCTAAAGAGCCTCCAATGCTCATCCCACACACCGCAGTGCTACCCCATGCATACTACAACCAAACAGGTCGTCATATATATATATATACAAGTGTTTCATGAATAACCGACAATGACACAGCTACTGTGCACATATGCATCAAAGTTTCACTATCCCAATTTTAGCAAGCCATGAGCCATTCATACAGTAAACACAACAATGATTTACAACCCAACATGAGTTCAATAACAAGAGGAAGCGACTACAAACACTTATCTGGAATTAAAACTAGAGTTGACAACTGAGATCAAGACAACAACTCTCCACCCAACCATAGTCAGTCGCAGCCAAGTTGTACTTGCAATTGTCACCCCCAAGCCGAATTCCAAAGCTTCAGGTGGGGTGCTTCTAAGTGTTTTCAGCCAACCAACACAGTTGAAGCAGGGTGTCACAAGGCACTTGTTGCCCTCATCCATCACCTAAGCTCACTTGTTGCCTTACAGGTTTCTCAGCTGGCCTATCATCTGAGCACATTTTGTGAATATCAACCAGTAAGCCTCATGCATTTCTCAGTTGTGTTATCAACAAAGCCTCTATGTGATTATTTGTCAATAAGCCTTGTGGTTTTCTCAACTTGGCTATCATCAAAGTTATGCTCGGTGATATCAACCAACAAGCCTCATGGGTTTATCAGCTATGCTATCATCAAAGCTTCTCTACTCCACCAAACTCTCTTTTGGAATCTACACAGCGCTTAGTGGAGTATATACCCAATCATGCAATCAAGGAGTTTGATTATTAGTTAATATACCATCAGCACTTCTTTGTCACCAGCATGATACAGCATGAGCATATAAAAGTCATATTCTTATGACATTAAAATCATCAATCAGTCAGGGCTTTCCCTACCCCATCAATTCCTCTTTCAACCAGGAATCTCATTGGACACTTATCATGTCATCCCATATAGCCATTTATATTTGCATTAAATAAATGTTATACAATCATTCTTCCATAAGAATGATTCCTAACAAGACGCTATCAGACACAATGGCATTTATACATACATATCAACATGATCATGAACATGCATTTACATATGTAATTAGAGTCAAAGTCAAGAGAACCTACTTTTGAACCATTTTCATAGATTTATATCACTGTCCATTATACCCATGGACCAAACCAACCTTTTTGACTGTCACACTGCCATTCAATTAGCCATGGATACTCATATGTCTGTTAAAATCAGTGTTTGGAAAACTCCCTATATTGTTGTCATATCTAGGGCAATGCTCCAATATACACCAGCAATGGTCTTTCTTGACCCATCGCATAAGTCCAGCCTTTCTCATTTTGTTCATGTTCTTATCCATGCATAGGGCCTCCTTGGCTCTCTTACCAGAGCCATGTGGCCTTCCTGCCACGCCCAAACAATGTTCCCAAGACCCCCAAAGCATGAAAACGAAAGGCAAAGCCCAAAGATAAAGAGGGATATAGTAAAAGAAAGAAATTCATGACAATAGTCATAAAATTGTAAAATAGAATAACATGGCCATGTGAAATTCAACAATAAAAAGACAACAATCGATGCAGCCAACGATTTAAGACCACAACAAATAAGCATAAAACAAGGCGGTTCCAAAAATCGACTAAATCCCCAAGTCCTGTGATTTTTAATGGTGCTCGAGTAAGGCTCCACCTGAGCCCTTCCCACAGTCTTAATCAGTCTCCTTAACTACAGCCAATCAATTATACTCGACCACTGCTCAAATTTATTTACAATGTATTCTATTGCTTCAGTAGAAAATGGATATATATAATCAGCCATTTCGACCCTTGATGCCAGATGGACAATGTGTCTGTTTTCCAGGGTTGTGCAGATCCTAGGCACGTCTCTAGCTACATCCTCCATTGTTTGTGCTTCTTGCACAGTATGCAACCCTGGTTGATTCCTTTGTATTTGGGGGCAATCTCTATGTAGAAGATTCTCCCCCCATTTCCAGCGCACTAAGGGCTTCTTCTCAGGTCCATCCTCTTCTTTGGCTTAGGCACGTCGCCCTTCACAAGTTGTCTTGGTCTTTTGTTGGGTTTCACCTCTACTGTTGCTGGAATTTCTTGCCTTCTCCCCAAGCCATTGTCTAGAACTTCCCTGCTTTTTTCCTCCAACTTCGAGGCTTCCTTTTTCCTTCAAGTCAACCTTAAGCTTTGGCTTACGTCTAGACTACTCATAGCAGTGTTTCAGCGTTTTAATGGCATTGTTCGATGTTTGAGGCTCATGGATCTCAATTCGATCTCTGAATTATAGAGGAAACCCACTAATAAACCTTTGAATTTTTGCCTTCTCATCTTCAAGACATGACACATATCTTAGCAATTCAAAAACTTGGTGACATACTTGTCATCTATCATTTGTCCCATTTTGAGTTCATAGAACTCTTTCACCTTGCTATCATAGTAACTGTCGAACAAGTATTTCTCTCTGAAGAGCCTTTCAAATTCATTCCAAATCAAACCCTCTTCAGTTATGCCTCTAGCATTCTTTAGATCTTCCCACCATATGTCAGTTTTTCCTTTCAAGCTATAGGTGGCTACCTTTGCTTTCATGTTCTTGGAATAGCTATGGATTCTAAAGAACTTCTTCATTCCAAGCAACAAAGCTTCTGCCTCTTCAGATTTCTTCATCTCTCCATCAAATGAGGGCAATTTAGCTTTCCTAAATTCCTCTAACATATGGTACCTTTCCTTCTTTGATGGCAATGATGAGAATGGTGATGACATCTCCTGGCAGTAGCACTAGAATGTACACCAACACTGTGCTAATTGTTCTTTCTGGGGTACTCAGTGGCACATTCCCCTTCATAGTGTCTTCACTTTCCCTTTTGTGCCTCTTCTTCGACCTACTACCATTTACCCCATTTGTTCTCTCCTCTAATCCCAAAGGGCTCTACCTATCTCTATGACTAGCCCCCAACTCATATTGCCTCTACCTTTGCAAATCTGAGAGGCTTTATACTAGAATTGCATTTACCTCAGCTTGCTTTTCCTAAGCCCCTACCAGCCTCTCATTATCTGCCTTGCAACTCGTAATCTCGGCCCTTAGGCTCCGTAAGATATCCGTTAAGTCAAGAGTTTGCCCCTCCCCCTTGGCCAATTGGTCTTTCTTCTTCCCCATGTTGGGTGTGATGAGAACCATATCCCACCATATTGTTGTTCATTTTTTGGCTGTCAAGATTTATGGCGTACCACCCTTTGTTGTCCTAGGTCACCTTCATCTTATGTTATGCGTTGCTAAAAACACACAACTGTTAGATTTAGACAAAATTCAAGCATATACCAATTGTTATCACCTTGGCTCATTGT
The DNA here is from genome assembly GCA_000404065.3 of Pinus taeda. Lineage (NCBI taxonomy): Eukaryota > Viridiplantae > Streptophyta > Pinopsida > Pinales > Pinaceae > Pinus > Pinus taeda. The sequence goes on along the minus strand of APFE031397081.1, from coordinate 13,462 downwards.
TGGAAATCTATTGGTACAAGAGTAGTTGACAAATACATTGCAAGTTACCACAACAATAATAATGAATTCATATCAATCACTAGTACCATGCTACTGACCCACATCACAAGATAAGCTCAGCACTCATACATGCATTCAATCAACCAAAGATCAACGTTTAACACCTAAACATTTGTTTAGTTAATTCTTTAAAAATCAATACGAAACTCCTTTACAGGGGTCCTACTATAACTTGCCCATGATAAAGCCCATCCAGTCCAAGTGTTGAACTTGGATAAGTCTAATGCCACTTTGTAACACACCCCCTCCTAATTCTAATCACTAGAGAACACCACATCAACAGCCTTGCCACGCGGTTGCCATAACCAACCTGTCAGCACCACCTAGCAGTGGTATATTGGCTGCCAACCCATTCATAGCCTTGGTCTTCGCTATCCCCGCTTATATTTACACGTGTGCCATTCTGCATATAACCTCCGGCCACATATTATTATTTCAATATATATATAGACACACACATAAACTATATAGAATGACGGGTCGTCAACTACTGGCCCTCCTCCCATTACCTGGGTCGGTCTTCCAGCGCTTAACACTTTATCCCTCTTCTGAATCGCTCCGGGAAAGGTTTTCTGGACTGACTTGTCAAAGGGACAATTAACAGATCACTTGTTGACGAAACTTTTCTCGTTGCTTGGGCTTTGTTACTCAGCCCTTCACCATTGCGCATGCCAAGTTTGCTATGAGGAAAACCATTTGGGCTGACCTATCTCATGGGTCCACCCCACACCAATACAATAGCAACTAGGATCACGTGGAGGCCACCATATCTCGGCCCTACTTCATCTCGCTCCATCCAAAGCGCGCTTCACCTTTGAATATCCGAGAATCCTCCTGTCGAGATTACGTGTATTGAGCTCCACTGCCGACCAATGCACAGCGTCCACTACATCTCAGCCTACTCCACACTACTAGCCCTGCCACGCTATCCTGGTCCCCATCATCCAGAGCGTTCCTCTGCACGGCTTTCTATGGGCTTCTGAGATGTGACCCCCCCACACCCGGGCTTACGTCATCCCGAATTTCTTTTGAGCCATCGATCTTAGCCATTCGTTATGCGACGTCCACTCTTGGTCATTAGTTAATGTAATATGTTGAACATTGGAACTGAGGTAAGGGAGTGTATTAACGATAGGCTCCATATAAGGTTCCATCTCGCGCACTCTCGCACTGTAATGGAATGAGTCTGGGCTACAATACAGTAAGAGAACCCTATTGCACTCATGCATAACTATGCCCAGTCGAGGCCCCGATGGTATTGTCTGGAGCCTGGGTTGACTAAGTCGCGTTAGCTATGGCTCGATCACGTGGTTCTATAAGAGTTTGGACCCACGCCAGGGTCCGACTCTTGCCCTTAGGGTTTTGTGAGGTACGCACAAGTGTTATCCCTCCTAAGCTTACAACCAGATTACCCTTTTCGGGTTCTTGGTAGACGCAATACAAGACACAGAACAGAGAGTTGTCCATTCAAGCCAGTAACTTGTCCATTTAGCCTTTCTGAGATATGTGGTTCCTTGGGTCCTCAATAACTTATGAGGAACAGGTCATTCTCAATCCAAAGATTCCAAGGCCTCTCTTGAAGGACCAAGAAGCATGATAAGCTCATAGACGAAACCAGAAAGCATATGATTCCCAAGAGGCCGCAAGAAGATCTGCATACTTCAAATAAACAAAGAACTCTCATGTTAAGTCCGATTACAAGCATGGACCATAAATATCGGCACATAACTGACAATAACACAAGCCTACAAGCATTTCATTTGTATGGATGAGAATTCCAAGCATGTGTTGCACAGCTGGTCGTCAGATGCCCCTTGTTACAGGATTGAAGACTCCTGGAGAGCCACCAATGCTCATACCACATACCACAATGCTACCTCATGCATACTACAACCAGACAGGGGGTTTTATATATATATATATTATATATACAAGTGTTACATGCATAACCGACAATGACATAGCAACTGTGCACATATGCATCAAAGTTTCAATATCCCAATTTTAGCAAGCCATGAGTCATTCATACAGTGAATATAGCAATGATTTACAACCCAACATCAGTTCAATAACAAGAGGAAGCAGTTACAAACACTTATCTGGAATTAAAACTAGAGTTGGCAAATGAGATCAAGACAAGAACTCTCCACCCAACCATAGATAGTCGTAGTCAAGCCTTACTTGCAACTATCACCCTCGAGCCAGATTCCAAAGCTTGAGGTGGGGTGCTTTTGAGTGTTTTCGGACAACCAACACAGCTGAAGCAGGATGTCACAAGACCTTTGTTGCCTTCATCCACCACCTAAGCTCATTATAACCCATACGGTTTAGGCATACATACAGTCATGCCAACATTTCCTAATGCAAAGAAGTCCAACTCACTTTCAAGAGAGGAGCGTCCATTATGAGAAAGATTCTTCATCCTTACAGGCAAGCCACGCTCTCTTAATCCATTCACACAGTAAGCTTTACTCATAAGGTTTCTTAGTTGGTGCTCCTTTTCTAGAGTTGATTCAATGCTAGGGACCACTTGACTTCTTTTTTAGCTCTACATTCTCTCCCACACAGTGGTTCTGAACATTGCATTTGTTGCAATGCTTACCGCCTATGCACGTGCAAGAGCAAGAAGGAGCATGTATTCTCTCAAGAACATCCTCCTCCGTCACCTAATGGATTTAGTGCCTCTATTCTCCCCACAAGTTGCACAGCGATCCCCCCTGACAACGCAACCCATGTTGCTTATAATTTTTCGTCCTTTTCCTTGCTTACAGTTTGCGCTAAAGGACACTTGGACCAGTGCTTCCCTTTTCAGTTGAATTCAATGCATAGTCAACACATTTAATTGTTTCTCACCAACCAGGATTGTTATTTAAAGAACAACCATTTCCTCAAGCCTCCCTCTTCCTCAGGAAATTGTATTTGTGTCCCTTTCTTAGCCATTTTTCGAGTAATTACAATTATTTACAATGGAAAAATCTTAACCAAGGGATATCACACATCATCTCCCTGTTCTATATGAAACCGCATGTCCTTTTTGGTCAATTGGCTGAAATACTCCTTATTCCTAGTAATGTGATTGGAAGCTCCACTATCAACATACCACACACTACTAGCCACTGAGCTTGCCATGCAAGCTATGAGCGAGAACTCCCTCTCAAAGTTTTGCCACTTAATCCTTCTTGGACCCTTTCTTCTTATTAGGACACTTGATAGAATAGTGTTCAAATTGATGGCAAGAGAAGCACTTTATCTTGTTGAGATCTTTCTTCTTCTCGCCTCTATAGCTGGACTCAACCCCTCCTATGCCTTTCTTGCCCTTGACCTTGCCCCCTTTGCCAGTTAGGGAAAAATTCTCTCCCTCCTCAGTCTTTATGTGAGACCAAACTTTGGCCTGCTTCCAGATCTCCTCTTGGATGCAGTCACTCTACAACCCCTCCAATCCTGGTAGCTTTTCTCTACCACTAATAGCACCAGTGAATTTTCCTCGTGACTTGGGAAAACCCAACAACACAAAACTGACTATGTCTCTATCTGAAATTGTCTCCCCAACTCTAGCAAGCTTGTCCCTCACTTGGGTGAACTTGGTGAGATATGACACCACGAACTCAAACTTCACCACTTGATATTTCTATGTTTGTCTCTGAGTACCAGCTTCCTGGCCTCACTCGAACCCTGGTACAGCCCTATGATGATTGTTCATATAGCCTTAGTTGTTTTCTTACTAGATAGGTGAGGTATGATGTGATCATTAACTCCTTCAAGGATAATTCTTCTAGCCTTTAGATCTTTCTTATTGCGTTGAGCTAGCTGCTAAGGATCTATTAGTTGGGCTTGTGGCCTGTCCACAAACTCCTAAACTCCTTGCTCCTCTAGCGCTACACCAATCCTCTCCTCTAAGAACATAAGTTTGAGGCCCCATCAAAGTAGTCTTCAAATCTCAGGCCCAAATATTGCATATTGTAGTTCGATCTACTCAGAAACCCTTGCGCAGAGCAACTTCAAGAAAGCCCTAGCGCAAGTCAACTTCTAGAAAACTCTATGTTACATTGCCAGAAACCCTAGCGCACCCCAAAGCTAAATTATGCCCTTCTCTACGCCTTTTAATCTGTTCTTATAGAAGTAAACACACTTTCTGGTCTTCAATAAGATGTTGAGCTCTGATCCTATGTTAGTTTTTAAAACCCCACAACTAATTTCATGAAATTTCAAAAATGAAACAGTTGACCCTGAACTTTCAAAAGCATTCATTAAATATATTGAGTTTCCTAACTGAATATTGTAGCAGAAAACAAACTTGAAGACACAAGTACACCATAAAAGCAATACACCATAAATTTACCTGACAAACCCCAACTAGGAAAAACTTGCAAACTTGTGTGTTCTTATTATGCTTTAACAAAATATTCAGAAAAATATTACAAAGAGGACGGAAGACTTTGCTTCACTCAGCAAATACCTCAACACAAAACCGATCTACACCCTTCTCTTCCTCTAGGCCTGGCTGCCTACGCACTGTACGGAAATCTAACAAGTCCATATGGCCTGAGTACGGCTCCTCTATGTTGGTTGATGTAGCTCAAACAAGTGTTCTAGCGTCAAATGGTGTCAGTGAGGCTAGGAACACAAGAGCAGAAAATATCTCCAAGCCTAAGTTATTCGTTTTAATGATAATGTATTAATTAAATTAATTAACTAGTAAATAGATTAATTAATTAGTAATAATTGAGACATGGTCAATTTTCCTCTATAGACTTCTAGAAAAGTTTCTAAGTGATCTTAGCCATCGATTACATCATTTCAGATCTAGATCTTGGTCGTTGATTTCTCAACAAGAGATTATAAAGGAAATCGATGGGCAACATTAGAGATCAATGATTGTTGTGATTGGGATTTGTCACCGACGAGGGTTTTAGCAACAGTTGAAGCAGTGAATATTTTCCTGGGTTTCCGTTCATCAATATACTTCCGGTTTTTCTGAGATCCGGAGGAGGAATTCTTCCACAATTTTTCTACTAACGGGGAGGCCGAGTTATTGAGACCATGAGGATTCCAAGAGGGTCGTGTTTTCTCTAAGAGAGGTCAAGATTCCTTGTGGAGGCCATATTTGCTAAGCGGAGGTCATATGATATTGCCAGGAGGATCGTACGAGTTGTCAGAAGAGCCGAGAGGCTAATTCTGTCCAAGTCATGAGCATTAAAGGGTCCAGGAGTTGGGCGTGTGAGGCCGCGTCAATTTGTAGAGGGAGGTCGTGAGCCTTCCAAGGGTTAGATCAACTTGTGGAGGTGAAGAAATATTTTTGTCGGAGCCTAGTTGGGGTTTGGCAAGCATTATCAATTGCAAAATTTGTTGAAGATTAATAAAACCCTCGGATCTGAAGAATTGGTTTTCCCTTCATAGATTTTCCAGGCACCTTTTGTCCAAAAATATTTGTCCATATTGTGATTGGTATTTCTTATCAGAGTTTCAGCACTTTATTTTGGTGAATATTGCAATCGTGTTATTATTTGTATTTGTAGTAAAATAATTTTGCTCAAAATTAAATACATTGGATAATTATCAGTTGATGGCAATAAGCGATATTTTTACCACTCTCGCTTGGCTAGTTGCACCAATTTGAAAACCCTAAGCGTTGCACTGAACACCCTTCTTCTGTTGAGTTGAACACACAAGTTGTCTAGGACATAATGAGCCTAGTTTGCGCCCTTTTACTCCTTTGAAGTCGACTTGGGCCTAGCATATCCACAAATGGATGAGATTAGATCTTTATGGATGGTTGAGATCACTTCAATTTTTGACAATAGGAAAATTAATTTTTTTCTTAGTCAAAACAATGAGATAAAGTGTAAACTCCACTTGTGGGTCCCCTTGTTAAATTTAGTGCACCTCTAAATCTAGTTGAACCCTTCCTCCTCTAACTCCATTCAAAACAACAAGGTTTACAAAATCGGCAATTTTGTCTAGAAATCTTTGCCAACAATCCAAATCAAATAACAATCAAACCTGGTCAAATCTTCAACAAGTCAACACTGGTCAACTCAACCTAGTCAAACAGACCTGTGATCAATTTTGGTCCTACAGTCAAATCCTTGTGGTCAAACAACCTGCAGTCTAAGGTCAACCTTGCGCTCTATGGTTCAATCTTGCTATTTGCCTACAATCAAGCATCCTTGGTCAACACCCAATCAAACTCGATCAAACAGATATTAAATCAGCTTCATCAACATCTAGTCAAACTTGTTCAAACTACCCTCCTTCACATGTGCGGTTGTCCAAGAGAGAAAAGATAGACCTCTAGATAAGACTTGCTCTTCGTTGGTGGAAAAAAAAAAAATGTCACAACATCTATTTATACTTGTTGAATGGGAAAAATAACCCCAAGAGACACACCCTTCCCTGAGCTGGACCAACTTGTCATTCCAAAAAATAAACCTTTTATTTTATTCTTCTAGGCTGACTTGAAGACAATTTGCCATATAGGAACACCACTCTCGCTTGGCCTAGTTGCACCGATTTGAAAACCCTAAGCATTGAACTGAACACCCTTCTTTTGTTGAGTTGAACACACAAGTTGTCTAGGGCATAATGAGCCTAGTTTGCACCCTTTTACTCCTTTGAAGTTGACCTGGGCCTAGCATATCCATTGCTATAAAAGTTCACCACCCATACCTTGTAGTGGATTCCCCTGCTAAGGAGTTTGTTGCTCTACTTGATCCATATCTCGTGACGTCCTCAAGGTTCTCACATCCTCAAATTTCACATCCTGCCTCACAATGGCCTTCCTTTCCAAAGGAATATATATGTAGTAGGCCTTGGAGGTCTCACTATACCCCACAAAAATGCCCTTCTCTGTTGTGGGTTCTAACTTTGTCCTCTACTCCTCAGGGACGTGTGAATATGTTAGGAACCCAAAAATCCTTAAGTGCCCAATCTCAAGCTTCTTTCCACAAAGAGCCTCCTCAGGAGTCTTGTTCCCCAACACCCTATGTGGACTCGTGTTCTACATATACTTCAGTCTCGCATGCCTTAGTGCATAGAAAGAATGGTAACCCCGGATCATGGAGCATGGCTCTCCCTGCCCCAACTATGGTCGTGTTCTTCCTTTCTGCAACCCCATTCTGTTGGGGGTGTAAGGAACTGTCCACTCCCTCTTGATGCCCAGTCTAGGATAGAAATCCTTCATCCCATTGGATCTATAATCACCCCGATTGTCAAACCTCAAGAACTTGGTCTTCTTCCTTGTCTGGTTCTCCACAAGAGCTTTAAACTCTTGGAACCTCTTGAAGACCTCAACCCTGGTCTTCATGAAGTAGATCCAGGTCTTCCTAGAGTAGTCATCAATAAAAGTGACATAGTACTCACATCTGCTCAATGATAAAGAAGATATCGGACCACCCACATTAGAGTGAATCAAGTCAAGTATCCCAGCTACCTTGCCATCACTGCTTGGGAAACCTATCTTGGTGTACTTTCCCAAAGCACAACCCTGGCACACATGATGGTGCTTTGTGCTAAACTCTGGAAATCTTGTGATGATCTCCCTCAATACTCTTAGAGCCCCATGGTGCAAGCGAGCCATCCTCCTATGCCACAACCGCACAAATCGTTGTTGTTGTTGTTGGTCAAAACTAACGCTCTAGTAGGCTTAAACATGAACTTGTAGACTTTCCATAGCGACCTCTAATCGCTCCAGCATAAGCTAGATCCCCAGGGATACATAAGAACCTGTCCATCTTAGAACACCACTTCATATCCCTTGCCCTCAATAGTGGACACTGATATCAAGTTCTTCTTCAACCCTAGAACATATAAGGCCTCTGTCACTTTCAAGGGAGGTTGTGACTCCCTCTAAAAGGACACAATCCAAACACCAACTACTTTGACCATGGAGTCATCTCCAAGCACCACCTCCAAATCTATATCCCTCTCTATAAGACCTATAAAATGTTCCTTGGCCCTTGTCATGTGATGTGAAGCTCCATTGTCAATGTACCAGACACTAGAGGATGTGACAATCGTGGCAAGATTAACAATCAAAGGAAACTCCATGTGGGATCTATTGGAAAACACATCCACTCTTGTTGATGTTGCAACACCTTTCTTCTTCTTCCCCTTCTTGTTGGGACACTGAAAGGCATAGTGCCCCACTTTCTAGCAAGCAAAGCATCTCACTTTGTTCATGTCCTTCTTTTATGTCTTATGTTTCCCTTTATGCATAGTCATACTCATGGACCCCTTCTTGGACTTCTTGCCCTTAGCTACAAGGGCAACATTTTTCTCCACATACATCCCACCATGTTGATTGCCACTCTTGACATTCTTTTTGATATCCTCCCAAATGAAATCATCCCACACCCTCCCCCAATCTAGAAGATTCCCTCGGGCCACAATACCATCCACGAATCCATCCCACTTCTTGACGAAGCCCCTCAATATTGTCTTGATCATCGAGAATAATCTCTCCCACTATAGCCAACTCATCTCTCACCTGTATGATCTGGTAAGGTATGAGGTCACTGCGTCAATTTTGGTCATCTTGGGGTTTCTGAAGTTTTCACATAACACCATCTTCCTATTTTCATTAGTGCTTTGGGAAAAGTTTTATCCAGAAATCCCACATCTCAGGCAAATTTCTTCCCTGACACGTGAGGTATAAGGTGGTATTTAATCACATCAAGAAGGATTCTCTTAGCCTTCACATTGCGCTTGTTGAAGTCTGACAACTAAATTAGATCAGCATGTGGTTGTACTACCTCCTTGAGAATATCCCCATAGTTTTAAAAACTAGAACCGGACCAGTCCACCAAATAAATCGGGTTTCAAACCAGAACCAGTCAGATCTCAATGAACCGGTTTTTAAAAAAATACATTAAATAATTAATTTTTAATGAAAAAAAAAACTATTTTTAAGATTTAAAACCATGATTCCAAGCAAATAGAGACAAAATATGCAAAGTTTGCTCATCTATATACCATGTAAAGGTGAATATATCAAAATGGCACCGAGTGTTATACATATCATCGACTAAATACATAAGCAATGAGGCTCTAAATGGCCTATGAAGTCCAAAAACAATGCTACAACCTATGAGGCCATTGGCCTACTACAACACTACAAATCTACACATGATCAATCATCAAATTCATCACCACCACTAAACACAGGATCATCAACAGAAGCTACATAGACATCATCTAGTTTAGAGTCTAATGCCTCAACCTCATCTACAACCTCAATAGTAAAACTGCCATCAATAACAATAGAAGTGGAGCTAATGGAAGCACGAGTTTGTCGAGATGCACAACTAGTGCCTTCCATTAGTTGTTTGCCTTTGCTTGATGCGGCTACTAATCCTGGTTTTGATGGCGATACCAAATCTGCTTCATCCCCCCTAATGCCATGTCAATATCAAAATCAATATCAAACAAAGGATCTTTAGTATCCTCCACCCATTCTGATGTTGGATCAATATTGTCCAACACAATGGGATTTAGATCAGGTGTTTTGTTCATCATTTGGTTTTGCCTAAGTCGAAGGTTGTATTGCACGAAGACAAGATCATTTAACCGTTTTTGTTCCAAATGCTGAAATTTGGTACCAGAGGACAAGTGGTTCCCTAAGGCTTTAATCTTTGGCCTAGGGAAAAGTGTCCAAAATAATTTAATTTTTCTCCTAAAATGACTTTATAATTTTTATAAAGTCAAATCTAATTTAAAAGTGACTTTAAGTGATAAAGTTACTAAAGTCTAATTTTAAAGTGACTTTAATAAAGTTCAATGTAAAATTAGAAAGGAAAAGTGACTTTGGAAATAAATGACTAAGTGGGTCTTTATTAAGTGGGTGAATTAAAAAATAGAAAGTGAGATTTAAATGAGCATTTAATCTCAGCCCTAGATCTCAATCTATTTCAGCCATTGGATTTAGGGGTTCCCCAAAAGTCACTTAGGGTTAGATTAAAGAAGGAAAAGGTCATTCATTCTTCCATGAACAGATTGAGAGAAGGAGAGCAAGAGAGCAAGGGAGATTTCTGGACAGGGAGGAGAAGGAGACAACAGCTTGGCACACATTCCAAGGCAACATTTTAGCAAATTCGTACAGCTGAGTTAGCACACAGTGAAAGGCAGAATTTAGGCACAATTTTCTAGAAATCCGTACAGCAAGTGCACAGAAATCGAGGAGCAGAAATCTGTACAGCAAGTGGTTGTACCTTGGCACGCAAATCGAGGAAATCCGTACAGCATATTTATGGAAGCTTGCACACTTTTCTAGGCAGGCCGTACAGCAGCATTTAAGGCTGAAATTGGGCACAAAAATCCAGGAGGCCGTACAACATTTATTGTTGTTCTGTTTTTCTGTTTGCAAGTTTTTCCAGTTGGCTGTGAGGCACGGAAAATGAGATAAGTTGTAAAAGTTTGCTTGCTGATTTTTTTGCTGAATATTTCTCTCACTGTAAAAAGCATTTTCCAGAAATAAGAAGGAGCTTTCAAACTGGATTTCCCCAAGAGTTGTAGGGAGTTTTTCCAGGGTCACCTTGACCAAAAATCACTGTGTTTAAATGTGTTGAATCGCTGTTTGTACCTGCTGATTTTTATTTCTGCATTTTCCAATATTCTGTAAAATTTCCAGAATTTGTGTTTTCAGCAAAATTTATTTTTTCAGTTGTTGAATGTATGGATATGGGAAAGGGCATTTAACTATTTTGGAGAAATAAGGTGAAACTAAAAACCGGGGTGGGAAATGAGAAATTTTTACATGGTATCAGAGCTTGAGTGCTGAAGTGCAGTTTGGAACAGCAAGGAGGAAAATTACAGCCTGCTGATTTTTCACTCAGAAAATTCCAGCACGCTGATTTTTCACAAACAACAGTTTTATCTTTACCAGCAGTGCTATTTTTCAGTTTTAGGACGGCATGATGTCATTGGGATTGAGGGTGGAGGATAGGCTGGATGGGCACAACAATTACAGCGTTTGGAAGGAGAGAATGCAGAGTATCTTTGAAGAGGCAGAAGTCTGGAACATTATGGTGCATATCGCACAGAACCTTATTGTTGTGCCTACTGATGCTACTCAGTTGGCTAATTATAATAAAGAGAACAAGGGTAAGAGACTGATTCTAGACGGAGTCAAAGACCATTGCATTCCTTATGTGAGAGGAAAGAGAAATGCCCATGAGATGTGGACAGCATTGTCCAATCTCTACCAGAGTACCAATGAGAATTGAAAAATGGTCCTGAAGGAGAAGCTAAAGACCATTAAGATGGGTAATGATAGTGCAGCTGGATATCTCACAAAGATTACTAATGTGAGAGATGAGTTGGCAGCAATTGGAGAGGTCATTCCACCCACTGAGTTTGTGCGGACTGCAGTGAATAGCCTCTCCCGTTCATGGATGAACTTTGTTGATGGGGTTTGTGCACGTGAGACCCTTCCCACATGGGAGAGGTTTTGGGATGATTGCATTCAGACAGAGATCAGGAAAAGTCAACTTGGGGCAGTCAAGCCAGTTAAGCAGGATGAGGATGTAGCATTGTTGGCAGGAGGCAAGAAAGGCAAAGGGAAGAAGCAGGCTTCCACAAGCAATGGTGGGGGCAAAGGCAAAGGTAAATGTAAATAGAGTAACACACAGAAGGACTATTCCAAGGTGAAATGTTGGAATTGTCAAAAGATGGTACACTATGCAGTTGTGTGTCCAGAGAAGAAGAAGAAGAAGGGGAAGAACCAGAGCGTGGCAGCTTCAGCAGAGGTTGAGGACTTTGCAGATCGTTTTGACCAGGAGTTTGAGTTCACTGCGTGTGAGTCCTCTAGTGCAAGATCACCTGCCACACAGGTTCAGAGGGAGCATGCTTTTCCCTCGATTAGCGAAGCAACTTCGGGTATCTGGTATGTGGACAGTGGGGCTTCACGTCACATGGCAGGAGTCTGTGAGTACTTCTCAAAGCTTTCATAGAGTTGCACTGATATGGAGGTAGTACTCGGTGATGACAGAGTTGTTAGAGCAGTCGGTGTGGGGACACTGACATTTCAGAGGGAGTCCAAACCTCCCTTGAAGGTGTCAGATGTTCTTTATGTGCCAGGGATGAGGAAGAACCTCATATCTGTCTCAGCTTTGGAGGACAGAGGATATGAGGTACTGTTCAGGGGAGGACAGGTGTTGATGTATCCCAGGGGCGCTCCAGCTGAGTTAGCTAGAGTGATAGGTGTACGCCATGCAAAGGTGTACAGGTTTTCATTCCAGCCCCTTTTGGCATTGAGTAGTAGTACCGACAGCAGAGCTAGCAGTTCTGAGCAGTGTGAGATTTGGCACCGCAGGATGGGACATATGTATCATGGAGCCTTGAGGACCTTGCGGGAGATCACTACAGGTATGCCAGATTTCAGTACTGATCACCTTGATACTTGCAGAGGATGTGCTATGGGCAAGTTTGCCAAATCCCCTTTTCCCAGCAGTGACAGCAGAGCGACTTGGATACTTGATTTGATACATTCTGATGTGAGCGGTCGGATGTCTCATGTTTCCTTGAGTGGATATGAGTATTATGTTTTATTCATTGATGATCACTCCAGGAGGACCTGGATTTATTTCTTGAAGACCAAGAGTGAGGTCTTCAAGCGGTTTCAGGAGTTCAGAGCTCTAGTGGAGACACAGACAGTCAAGTCCCTGAGGTCGGACAATGGAGGAGAGTACACCTTTGGAGAGTTTGTTGACTATTGTGCGGAGGCAGGCATCAGGAGGGAGTTCACTGTTCCTTACAACCCCCAGCAGAACGGGGTTGCGGAGAGGAAGAAAAGATCCATCATAGGGGCTGCCAAAGCCATGTTACATGATCAGGGGTTGCCATTGTTTTTGTGGGCAGAGGCCTGCAACACAGCTGTTTACTTGCAGAACAGGAGTCCGCATCGTGCCTTGGTGCACATGACTCCGGAGGAGGCTTTCTCTGGGAAGAAGTCTGATATTGGTCATCTTCATATCTTTGGATGCATTACATACTCCTATATACCCAAGGAGAAGAGGACCAACTAGAGCCCACCGCAGACAGAGAAGGGTATCTTTGTGGTCTACAGTGAGACCTCAAAGGCCTTTCGGATTTACATTCCTGCACAGAGGAGAGTTGTTGTCAGGCGGGATGTGAAGTTTGAGGAGGACAGGGCCTTCAAAAGGTCACGGGAGTTAGAGTATCTGGATCAGCCAGATCCTCAGCAGCAGTTGAGTTAGTCGCAGGGATTCAGTGGGCAGGGATCAGGAGGATTCGAAGGTACATCTATAAGGATGTCAGGTCTGTCAGTGAGCAGTGGCTCGCCGAGCCAGAAGGGGGGTGCTCCGGGCAGCATGCAGAGCAGTTCACTAGGGAGTCCACTGATGGACAGTTCACACGGTACCTCAGCTTCTACAAGTTCAGGTGCAGG
>APFE031397079.1:2114-27564 GCA_000404065.3 Pinus taeda | reverse complement strand
GCATCAAGCACTTCGCCTTGAAAACAATAGCAATCTCGGTTGACCCAACTAAAAATGTGAAGTACGAGGAGGCAATGGCCAAGGCAAAGTGCATCATCCTTGATGGGGTCAAGGATCATGTGGTGCCACATATTTCCGAGAAGGACACGGCAAATGAGATGTGGGAGGCCCTAAAGAAATTGTACTAGCATACCTTAGTGTAGAGGAAGATGTTACTTGAAAATCAGTTGCGGTCATACCAGACGCAGAAGGGAGAGCAGATAGATGTTTTCCTCGGTGGATTGAAGGAGATCCATGATCAGCTAACTTCCATAGGGGCCACGTTGAATCAGGAACTGATGGTGAGGACCACATTGAACGCAGTCTCAGAGGATTGGGAGGTATTTGTCCACAGCATACTGGGCAGGTGAAGCCTTCCAGATTGGGAGGAATTGTGGGTGGCTCTTCATCAAGAAGAGATTAGACAAGTGACCAAGGCGGGGAGTAGCGGAAAAGGAGTCAGAATCAAGAAGGAGGAAGAAGAAGATGCGGCTCTCACATCTGCAGGAAAGCAGGAGAAAAGACAGAAGGACATCTCCAAGGTCAAGTGCTTCCATTATGGGGAACTGGGTCACTATGCGAACTAGTGTCCGAGGAAGAAGAGTAAGGGCGAGGCTTCTGACACAAAGGCAACGCCAGCAAAGGCGGAGAAAGAAGTCGAGGAGGATGATGATTGTGCCATGAGTGCTCATGCGCCACTTGAGAGGAAGTGGGGAGACATCGAGCTGTAGTCAAATGGACTACAGGCGATGAGGGGTAGGATCCTCGAGGTTACCCAACCTCTTGGATTATACCTTGCTATGGCAGCCCCAAAGAGGAGTAGCAAGATTGGCAGATGTCGGTAGAGACGGATGCAGATGAAGCGACAGAGAGTGCCACAGTGCAGGAGTCCCAGGACAGCGCAGAGGCTAGCAAGATGCAACAGTGTGAGATGCACAAGAGTAATGCACCAGTGCAGGATGGCACAGAGAGGTGTGCAACGATGCAAGATACATGGAGTTGTTGCAGCAGCACAATGGTCACTAGAGGGAGCAGTTGTTAGCAGCAGAGGGAGCTTCAACATCATAGAGAGTCTCTAGCCTGATAGGGACGTCAAATTTGGGTGGATCAATTAATTCCTTCTCAGTAACTAGGTTGCAGTGCAGCAGTTAGCAGTGGCAGTGATATGGGCAGCACGATGCAGCGTGAGGAGAAGGGAATGTAGTGGCAGTGGCAGGGCCATGGGCATCAGTACAAGATGCAGCAGTGCAAAGGATGTGGGCAGGGAGGCCTAGCATCAACACAGGTACCGGTGCTACATAATCAGAGTGATGTTTAGTGAGGAGTATTACTAGGGCATAGTCCTCACTAAGAGGGAGTGTTGATTTGGGGTAGCATCAGATGTGCTCTAGCCATGAAAATTGGTGGGGAGGCTAAAGCACATAAGATCTCCAAGACCCAAAAAGGGTTTTGGTAGATTCTAACTAGTTTGGGAGATATTAAAATAATTAATATTTTTAATGGAGTTCCCAAGTCTAAACTTAGGAAAAAGAAAATATTAATGAGTATTAATATAAAACTAGGTTAGAATGGTCCAAAAGTCCTGGATCAAGCCAAATCTAATCTTAGCCGTTGATTAGAGCTTTAATCTTGGCCATTGATGGACCAACTAGAAAAGTATAAGAGGAAGCTTGAATGCTAGTTGGAGAACACACGAAGAGAGATCAAGAATTTGATTTTCTGGGGCAGGGTTTGCTGAGGAAATCGAGAGAGTGATCTGAGTTGCAGCTGAGGGGCAATGAATACATAGCAGAGAGGCAGAGTTAGTACCAGGAAGATTAGTGCAAAGCTAGGAGAGGTTGACGCAGAGCCAGCGAGAGGTTATGCAGAGGTAGCCAATGGCCAATCAGAGGCAGCCAGGAGTTGCGCAGAGCTAGAGAGGTCCAGCATGTGACACGCAAAGGATCTAGGGGCTGACGCCAATGTTATAAAACTCCAACTCCGACACCAAATCGGCCGAGGGTAGACTCTAACTCCGCTTCCAACACCATATCGACTTGGCCGGCTCGATTCAATGATTCGGTCATTGTGAAAAATACATTAAATATTTTTTTATTTATAAAAATACATAACTTTAAAGATTTTCATTCATGTTTCCAAACACACAACATTAGAATATAGATAGAAGACAACATATGATCAAAGTAGGCTCATGTATATATCGATTATATCAAAATGGCACCTAGTGCATTGTCCAATACATACACGATGATGATATAGAGATCAAAACAAAAACACATAACCAAGGAAGTTAGAAATGGCCTCTACAACAAAAGTAAACTGTGACTAGTAGTACTGACTACTGCTAGAGCAACCAAGATCATCTGGATCAACCTCTGGATCAGAGTCAAATAGGGGGCCCCATGGCTCCTACTCATCATCATCTCCAACTGCACCTGTGGAAGTGGTAGCACTATCTGGCTGTGTAGCAGCTGCAAGCTGAGATAGACAAGATATGTGCTTTTATCATGGCTCCACAGAGTAAGCACCTACAACTGGAGTACTTGGGGCTGACCCTGAGGCTGGTACAAGTGGATCTGCATTCAACTGAACATTATGTTCGAGTGATGTCTCCACCTATAAATCCAAATCAAGATCCTCATCAGAATCAAACTCTGTTGGATGACTCTCCACTACCTAATGTGATGTTGGATCAATGTCTTCCAACACAATGGGATCTGAATCAGGTCTTTTGTTTAGCAATTGGTAAATGATTTAATGAAATAAGTATTAAGAATTTGAAAATTGAAATTTTTGTTTACTTGCCTCATCTGCTTCCATTGCAATCTTTGCTAGGTTCTTCCCAAAGGTACCTGAGGCACTCCTGAAGGTTTTAACTTTTGGCCTATCCATGTATCTCTAGTTGAACACACTCCAATGGGATCATGTGATCAATGCAGTCAATCAATCCATCTCTAACCTCCCCCTTCAAAGCTCCTGCCACCTTAGCTTTATAATGATATTGTGGGTTCAAAAAATACCCAGCTGCATATATAAGGAGATGGAGTTGATTGTTTCATCCTTCATCAATGATGCCAAAATGGGCCTATACTTAGCCGCTTTATCCTTTGATGCCCTCTTTATTTGCTCATTTGCTTGATCCATAGCCTCATAAATGAAGCCCATAGCTAATCTTTCCCTATCCACCAACCACAACACCTTAACCAGTGGCTCAGCAAGCTTCACAACCTCTGTTGCCTTTCTCCAAAATATTTCTTTATTAACTTTCTTTTTCAATCCTTTGCCTTCCAATTTGTGAGACCACTGGCTTTGATTCCATTCTTCACTGAAAAAGATCTTTTGCAAGTATCTATGTTGTGAAAGCATAGATTGCAATGTCCAAAAATAAGTAGCAAATCTAGTGATGGCAAGCTTAATAATATCCCTGCCCCCTGTGTGTCTCCTCACCAAGTTCAAAATCCATGAATGATTGTAGATAAATTTTGTTATGCTTTTGGCATGATCTACAATGTTTTTGACCCAATCTAATTTGCCAATATCCTCAAGCATGAAGTCTATGCAATGTGCAGTACATGGGGTCCAAAAGATGGTTTTGATTTTTTTCTCTAACAATTTACCAGCAAGAACATAGTTAGAGGCATTATCTGTGATGACTTGAACAACATTAGTCACCCCCACCTCCTCAACAACCTCATCCAATAGCTGAAACAACAATTGTCCATCTTTTACCATATCAGATGCATCAACTGATTTTAGAAACATGATTCCCTGTGGGCAGAAGATAAGAAAGTTTATGATGGTACGGTTTATTTGATCGGTCCATCCATCTGACATGATGCTACATCCCGTTCTTGCCCAAGAGTCCTTGAAATCTTTCAAATACTCATTAATTGAGGCAATCTCTTTCTACAAACAATACCTCCTTAGCTCATGCATAGTAGGGCCTTTGAAACCTTTTTTAGCAGCATGTATGGCATCAAACATAGGCTCATAATATGGTGAACGGGAAGCATTGAAGGGGATATCAGCATCATACCACCATCTAGCTATGTAATCACAAGCAGTTTCCCTCAATTCTTTCTTCTAATGGTAATCTAAAGTGCGCTGCATATGTGTTAATTTTAGGTATGTTCTATGCTAGAGCAATTTATTTAAATTTTCACAGTTAGCAATCACATCAGCATTACGATAAACTGCAGATAGAACATAAATACAAAACGCAGAAGACAAGCCAAGACAAGAGGACACAAGATATGGCGCGAGCCAGGGACCAACCCCACAATGTGTGGGGAAACCCTTTGATCAAATCTTCTTTTATCTTCAAAGTTCAGCAGAGAGAGAGAGAGAGTAGTACTTTACAATAGAAGTCAACACTTTGACTTATCTAGATCTAAGCATAGATCATCTCCTATAACGATGAGATCAGTTGAAGACATTCTGCTTCAACTGATCCTCAAGGTGACTCCTTCACCTATCATCATTCTGCATCTCGTCCATTTGCTGCCCATACATCATCGTCATTATGTTGCCCCTGCTAGTATGACTCATTGTCATCATGCTGCCTGTGCATATGCTGCCCCTGCTAGTATGAGTCATCGTCATCATGCTGCCTGTGCATATGCTGCCCCTTCCATCATCATGATCTACCCATGATCTACATCATGCTGTTGTCCATACATCATGCTGTCTGTGCATATGCTGCCCTTGCTAGTATGAGTCATCGTCATCATGCTGCCTGTGCATATGCTGTCCCTTCCATCATCATGATCTACCCATGATCTACATCATGCTGTTGTCCATACATCATGCTGTCTGTGCATATGCTGCCCCTGCTAGTATGAGTCATCGTCATCATGCTGCCTGTGCATATGCTGTGCCATGTCAATGAATATGCTGACACAATTCCATTCTAGATTATACCATTGACTGCTATATGCATCAACATTATTGCCCATCAAGTAACAGTACCTGAACATGTCATAATATTGAGCCGCAGATGATATATATGATCACTGTTATTATGGAAGTGGCTATATGTCAATCCATGAGCAGAGGATGAACATGTCCCTTCTAACTGCGTGAACATGTTTCTCATGACAATGATAGTGTGAACATATCTCCCAAGACTACGTATTAGTGTCCCTCATACCAGCGTCTAAGTTTCTCAATAACTGCGTTAGGATTACATCATTTGACAATGTATCTGTCTTCAAGGTCATCAGTCTTCATGACTGCATATTAGTGTCCTAGAGACCAGCGTTTTAGGCTTATTTGTACTGCGGCTAGGTTTGAGGTTTCCTCACTGTAGCCACTATAGCTAGGGCTTCACTGCGGCCTTTATTACTTACTGCGTCCTCACTTACCATTACTGCGGCTTCATACAACGGTTATGGACAGTCTTCTTCCATGCGTTATGACTGCGGTTCTTCATGAATGTCACTGCATGTAAGGAGTCTCTCTTCCCTTCATATAAGTGACTTCCAGATTAGCGTATGAGAACATCGTATAAGGTCTCCTCATGATCAGTATAAGTCTGCGTTGAATTAGGGCATCATCTAGCAGCTAGGGCTCCTTCTAGACCAACGTATTCTTTTGTTCTCTCCTTCTCCAAAAACCCAAGACGTGGAGAGGAGATCACCTCAAGAATGTGTGAAAAACAACTTCAAGTCCTCACCAATTTATACTAAAAATTGGATGATGAATAGACACGTCTATTGGGCTTCTGAGCCTACTCAAGTTGCTGGTCGGCTTGATAATAATTACATAAACAAAATAAATTCATATCTCCATAAAATACTTATCGGGAATCGGATGATCTTTGGATCAATCCTACACCTCTCGACGAGAGGGATCCAATAAAAATATCAGCTGTCATAAATAAGCTGATCCACATGGAGTTTGGCCCTAGTTGCCAATTTAACAATATGACTTCTACTAGCTTGAGGACCATGTGCATTTGATGGAGAGGACCATGTGTATTTGATATTCATATCACCCTTTTTTATTTTACCCTTTCCCTTTTCTTGAATAGACTCAAAAGAGGGAGGAACATATCACAAAGGGTTGGATGCATCAGTACAAGGGATAGATGAAGAACCTTCAAAATCAAAATGGGGGTTAGTAGCCAACATTTTTCGTATATTCCTCTTCCTCCCAATTTCAACCTCTAACTCTTTTTGCCTAGCCTTATCTTCTTTAAACTTCTCAAAGCTGGCTAACAAATCCTTCCTAATCTCCCCAATTTCTACTGAGGTACATGGAGTAATTTGGCCTCTAATCCCCGCTAAGTGTTGTTTCAGCCTATTAAAGCCCCCGGGACCTTCCTTAATTTTCCTATGGCAAAATTTGCAATGCATTTGACTATCAACCATTTCAAAATATGCCCAAGCAACATCTTTCACTCTAGGTGCCATGTTTTGATTTGGAAATGAAAACAAAAAATCTGAAAATGAAAACAAACAAAAAAAGCATTGATTCAATGTTCATTTCTTTCACAAAAAACACTCTTTTCAATTTCCAGATTTGCACATGAAATTTAATAGGCAAAAACAAATTTTTACAAGTGAAAAAAATACCTCCAGGCACAAACTGTCTTCTCAAGATTGCTCCAAGAAACCAACTCCTCAATGGCAAATGTTGCTACAAATGGCTACCCAAGAAGCTCCTCACTCCAGCTACAATGCTCTCCCAAGACTCCTCACTGCTGCTCCAAAAACAAACTCAACAACTCCTCACAAACTCTCACTCGAATGCATGAGATGGTTGTGAGGGAATGAGAGGGGTTGGGCGGGTTAAATAGGTTTTAGGAGAGGAGAATAGACCCCAAAGACAACATAGGCTAAATAAAACCCAGTTTGGAGTCCCCGAAAATAATATTTAAAAAAAAAAATTCGTTGTTTGACGGGTTTACGGGCCGTTGTTTCCAACCTGGCTAAGTAGGTTCGGACTCTGTCGAGCCAGCCAGGTTAATACCAAGATGTCCGAGTTATTAGACAACCTAGCCGGCTCGGTATTAACCCGGACGACCGAATCGAATCCTAGGTTGGGTCACTGATGGAGGGTCTGGCTCGGACCAACTCAGCGGAGTCGATTCCGAGCCAACCACTTTTGAAAATAGAGGCTGACGCAGCGCCAAAGAGGCTAACGCAGGGCTTAGAGGCAGCTCTAGGAGAACTTTGTGGGATAGACTAAGAGCTGGATAGGGTGACGCAATCCCTATCACAGTGACGCAAAGCAGCGACAGTTGCATTGTTGTTGTGGGATTGTTCATCCGGTGATTTAGCCGGAATATCTATCTCCCATTGAGAGGTACTACTACCACGGGCATTCTCTGTTGTGTGAACCATTTCTGGCACCCAGGTTGTATTCTGAAACTGCATAATAATAAAACCCTCTAAATAGCTGCACCGGTTTTCCCGCATTGGGGTTTTCTAGGGACATTAGTCCAAAAACAACAGTGTCACTTGTGATTTTGTTTACTTTCAGCTGATGACCTGTATGTGTTGATACTGTACTTGTGTTTATTTTCAGTATTTACATGGTAAATAACTTGTTGAGTAATTGAACAAGTAGGAAGAAATAAATCAGATAGTACAGGAAGAATTTAACAGATTAAACTTAGAAATTCCAACACTGTCATTAATAATATTATACTTTTGACCATTGAAACAAAACCTTGAAATTCTTTTTACACCAACTTATAGAGGAAGCCATGCCCTTTCCAATGAGTATTCATTTACCTCCTAACTCTGTGTCATTGCAGAGATTTTAATTTTTGAAATATGTGTATGTTAAAAATTGAAAAAGGCTGCCAGCCAAGTTGAATAGGCTCACTAAGTCATGTTGGCTCCTCCAAATAGACATGTCTCCTCATAGACTCAAACAACTATATATACCCAACCGAACTTGTCCATTTTAGCTCTGAAATTTTCGGTTAAGAAGAGGTGAATTGCAGAAAAGAGCAAAGAGTTAAGAAAGGATGAATTTTGGTGAAGATTTTGTGATTGGGATTTGATCGATATACTGTGCAAACCTCAGACTTGTGTCACAAGCATAATTTGGAAACGTAGGACAGAACCTGAGTACTGTTTGGGCCCACAAATCTCACACTTTTTCAGAACTATGGTGTCTTCTGCTTGTAAAATGAATTAGTGGATCTGTGAAAGAATTCGAACCTGTTGTAGCTTGGATTTGTAGTGGGATTTTTTGGACCCGTGGAAGCATTGAAAATCAGATCTGTGGTGACAATGTTTGGAACTCTGTGGAGGACACTTTCTTTGAATCATTGAAGCTCAGATCTGTGGAAAATAGTTTGGTCCAATATAGAACATCAGCAGATCTATGGAGCATCTCTTCTTGACGTGGACAGTCTTTTGAAACAGTTTTTAAAGCAGCCCTTTGAGACAACTTGAGCAGACCTAGGAGGCATTTTGAAGCACTCCCTTGATGTCTTTGGAGCATCCCTTGAAAAGATTCTGAAGCAGCATTTTGTAGACATGCAAGCACCTTGGAGCAGATTTTGAAGGGCTCTTAAGATAACATCTAAAGCAGTATTGAAGTGCCTTGGAAGCGATTACTGGGATAGCCCTTAGAAAATCTCTTGAGCAGACTTGAAAGCTTGTTGGTGCAGATCTTGAAGACTTCTTGAGCAGCACTTGAAGTGATTCTAATGCAAGTTCTTGGGGATGATCTGAAGCCTACCTTGAGTACTTATAGAGGCATCTAGGGGGGCAGCTATTAGCAGAATTTTGGAAGAGTCTTTGAGGAATTTTTGAAGGTGTTTAGATCAGGCTAAGAGTCAGTTTCATAGCAGCTTTACATACAGTTTTGGAAGACCTCCTGAAGTGGACCTTTTGGAACATATTTGAAGCATTTCTTGAGCATCTTTTGAAGACTATTGAAGGACACTTAAGAAGATTCTGAAAACTGTTGTGTATTGCAGGCAGCGCTAAGACTTGTGAGCAGGCTTCTGGTGTTTTGGATAGCTAACACTTGAGGGAGTTTTGGCATCTCTTGAGAAGCAGTTCATTGAGCATCGTTAAGTGGAATCTTGACAATCTTTTGCTTGAAAAGGATCACTGTAAAGCAGCCCTTGAAAACTTGAAGAGCTTATTCAAGATTCTTGGAGGCCCTTGGAGCATTAGAAACCCTCATGGAGTGACCTTGAAGGAAGTTGCTTGGGTATCATGAAGAGCTTTGAAGACTCCTTGAGTGATTGATAAAGTTGTCATTGATGAGCTAAGCAAGGGTATAGTTGAAGCAAACTTGAAGATACCGTTAGGACTTGTTGTAGAAGGCATTGAGGAAGTCTTGAAGAACCATTGAACTTATCTTGACGGATTGAAGCATAGGGTTGGAGCGCTAGAGGATAGGAGTCCTCAAGAAGATCAGGTTGGAGCCTCACAAAAACAAGGTTGGAGCCTTGTGGAAGATAGGGTTGGAGCCCTAGAGGTTGGAGCCTCATGAAGTCCAAGTTGGTGCTTGGCAAAGTATAGGTTGGAGCCCTAAGCATTATTGTACTTGATTTATTGTAAAGAAAAAGATTGGAGTCCTCGTAATTTCTGATTAATAAAATTATTTATTCCATATTGTTCATTTTGTGTTGTGTTTATAAGAGATCTAAATTGCTAAAGTAACAATTGTAAAAGAAATAATAATTCCCCCCCTCCCCCCTCAGTGTTTCCAACAATACTCTGGGGAACCTAGGTGGACTATGTACCTCGAAGAGGTGGTCGTGCAGTGTCCTGCAGAATGCTTCCCAACATTGTGCTCTGATCGAGTGGAGAGATAGAACTTACATGACAAGGATTTCGTAGTTTGACAATGTTGATCATGATGATGTTAATAACGATGCTTACCAATCTAGATCCTTTCTTATATAATATTTGAACTTGAGAATATCCCAATAAGCCATTATGAATACCTCCCTAGTTAAAAGGAAGAGTTGAAATTGTAACTAGGTTTGGTCTTCATAATATATAGTCATCATTAATGTATTTCTTATGATTTCTCAAGCATGTTCTTCATGCTAGAGTCAAAAACAGTTTATTTTTTTGAGTCAAAAGAAAAAATTATTTATTTCATGTCCCATTTGGACATTAAAATAAAAAGAATTTGAATTTTTATTATGAGTCATATGCCCACAAGTTGACCACTTTGACCCTCTTTGGACAAGTCGGCCTAGCCCTCCAAGTGGCACCTATTCAACCCTCCTTGACAGCTATATATTGGAGATCCAATTGACCCATTTAAAGATCATTCATTCATCACATAAGCAAGTATCTTCTACACCCAAGCAAAGGAAGAAGAATCTGATGCAAAGGAGAGCCAAGGCAAGGCAAAACAAAGAAGAATATTCCCTCGTTGACCAAATTTCTGATCTACTATAGTCGCATGTGTGAGATGTTTTTCTGTGGAAGAGGCTGAAATTTTTGAGGTCAGTTGTAGGTCCAGAACTACCGCTCAAGTTGAATTCCACTGTGCACTAACAACAGAAGCATGTGGGGCCTGACTCTGTCTTGACTCTAAAGTATAACCACCACTTACCTACCACCACCCGAACCATACCATCGACTCCCGATTAATACCACCCATCAATACCTCCTCCCGACTCCTTTGCAGGTTGCCTGAAACCACCCTTCGTGGCCCTCCAAACCACTCTAAGATGATCCCTGTGGTAAAGGGATTGGCATTAACAGTGGCAGAAGATGGGCCTCCATTGCCTTAGAGGACATATATCCATCATTCAAGGTAATCACAACCCATTTCAAGCAAGGCATTGAGGGTTCCATGAAAAAGGAAGGTGGCATCCATCTCTTAAGGCTCTATGTTGACGCCAAGATGAACGTTAGACTCTCCAAAAGGAATCTTGGCCCCAAAAGGTGAATGTTGGAGTACTTTTCCATCTTTCAGGCATCCCCGAGATAAAGCAACGTCAAATCAAGTGGAACATTGTATACCTAAGGCAAATTGGGCCCTCAAGATAAGCATGCTTCCTTTAAGCAAGTCAAACCTCTCTTCATGAGACGTTGTCCTCTTTTGTTGGTTTCAAGAATGTAAAGCAAATTTTGATGTAACGATTTAGTCACCAATCAAATTGTGGATGACAAGCCACTTGTTTCTTGAAGTTTCTTAGCTAATTCTAGGGAGCAAAAGCAGGTTAAATGGTGTAAGCCTCTTCTATAGATTGAAGGGTCGCTCTCCTCCTAAATGTTGTGAATTTCTTAAGATCATTATGCCATAATGTAATTACTTTCATGAAGCATTGGTGTTGACTATTAGAGTTTCTCTTTCTTGGCTATTCTTCTATATTTTCAAAAGCATTATTGTGATAATACAAAACTACTACAAGGCTACTTGGAAGGGTTTATTTCTCACTCTCACCTTTATTGATTTGAGGTGAGCATTAATCCTCCATGTTGGGCCATACCCTTAAGGGTTCCTTAGTGGTGTTTTCATTTTATTTCATGCCATATTTGATCTTGTGTTTGAAACTTTTCCCATTTGAAGGTATCCATTCTAGTGGGGCCTTGGTTTCATTACTTATCTTGATTAGACAAGAAGTTGATTTATATCCTAGGGTTCTAGCCTTTGTCCCTAATCCATGAGCATTGATAACCAACTTTAAAGGGGGGCACTCATCTTGACCCCAATTGTCCTAGTGGAGATAAGGAACTAAAGCCCTAATCTCGACAACCAACAACTTTGTTTAAGGGAAATAGTCACCTGGAAGGGGACATCAGGGGTTTGTTCTCTCACTCTCACCTTTAATGGTTTGAGGTAAACATTAATCCTCCCTATTGGGAAATAATTGATCTTGTGGTTGAAAGTGTTCCCTTTTGGAGGTATCCCTTCTAGTGTTGTTGATGTGAGTAGCATCGGAAAGTCTTCTACAATTTCTTGTTGTCTTAGCATTGGGAAGACAATATTTGTCTCTTCTAGTAATTTATGTTTTCTTTCCTAACTTTAAATTAGGAATAGTACAAAAATTAGGGTCAATTAATTATTGTGGAATAGTGGTTTATTTTCTAAGGATAAATAATTTAATTATTTACATGACTTAGAAATAATCTCAATTGTTGATCTCCAAGATGTTTCTAGAAGGAAGATTCAAGATGCTTCTAGAGAGAATATGGGTTTGGGATTTGGACTTAATGAAGAATCAAGATTATAAATGGAGGCTCGAAATGGAGGTGAAGACACAACAAAGAGCACAAGTGTGTGAGTGAGTCATCATGAGAGAGATTGCTTTTCTCTACGATGTGAGTGGCTCAGTGGCCAGTGCACAAAGGAGGAAAAGTCTGAGTGTGTTTGAGCGAATCCAAAAGGGCTGAGTTGGAGGAGATCGCAGGGTCAAGTCGTTGGAAGGAGATTGAGTTTGTCTGGAGGAGGTCGAGTTGTTGAAGTGCTAGAGTTTTTTTAGTGCGCATTAATAACAGGGCACAAATTGAGTTGTTGGAGGGTACAAAACTGATTGCTGGAGGCCGATTTATTCAATACGATTTCATTTGGAGGCAGATTTCCTTCAGGGCAATTTACCTTGGCCAAATTCATTCTGAGGAAGCCAAGTTGCAAGTTCCAAATTGTATTTTTCCTTGTATCTCTATGGGTCAAAAAATCCAATTTTCTAGATAATGTAATGACATAAAATTGATTGTGAGCTAATTAACTTTTTGCAATGTGTGATTAATCTCTCTGGGTTATTTTCATTGCATATTTTTAATTCTGGAAGTTAAAGATACCAATGATTTTATTTTTCAGTGATCCAGTGATTATTTGGGTAAATAATGATAAACTGGGGATAAATTAGATTTCCACGAGAAAATAAATCTACACGGTATTAGAAACTTAACAAGTGGGACCTTGGTTTCATCACTTATCTTGATTAAAAAGAGGTTGATTTATCTTCTAGGGTTCTAGCCTCTTTCCCTAATCCACAAGCATTGATAACCACTTTTAAAGGGAGCCACTCATCTTGACACCGATTGTCCTAGTTTAGATAAGCCACTTGAGCCGTAATCCCAACAACCAACCATTTCTTTTTAAATTCTAATTCTTATTATCTATTTCCGTAAATTTAAAAAATAGAAAAAGTAGAAAAAGATATCAAATTTAAAAAATACTTATCTAGCTCAAGCCTAAATAGCATCTTAAAGCTAGAAGTCTTAGGAATTATGCTTAAGTTATTGATCTATAGGCCCAAAAGAAGTTTTTTTTTACTTTATTTGTGCTTCACAAATTGATCTAACTGGTTGATAGGGCTAGTGAACAAACTGGTTGAAAACACAAATTGGAGGGCCAGTTTGTGCTAGTTAGGTGCCAAACGGGTTGGTTTGGTACCTAATCATACAAATTGGTCCTAATCGGCTAGTTCCAACCTTAATCAATGCAGTTAGATCTCACATGCATGGGGTAATTTGGGAACCTCGCCAGCAGTTTCTCGGGTGGTTTTCCTCCCAAAACAACCCTCTTAGGCCCTAAAACCAACCCGCCCCTCCAAACCCTAAACCTAGACAAAAAACCTAACTCAACCCTAGCAATGTTGCCATTCAATGGTAGTGTTGAATTCTTAAAGTCAAAGTCCTTTTACTTTGATTTTTAACATTACCATTAATTGTTTTAGGATGTTTGAGAGTGGTTCCAACCTCATTGATTTTCAAATGGAGAAAGTGGAATTTTAGATTTCACTCAAAATCTAACAAACTTAACAAATTTCAAGATTTCAGGATTTCAATGTTTTCATTTGATTATGTCATGTGTGAGGGTATGGGATTGCCATTTGGTCAAAAGCTACAATATCTTTTATGTACCTTGATGTTGTTGGTATTGATTGTTAAACTCCACTAATATTGGTGGTATTAATTGTTGAACTCCTCTACCATGGCTTTAACAATGATGTACCTCAAAGCAAAATAATGGGCTAGGGGTGCTAATCTTTTTCTACCATATTATAAGGTTCAAGCTATGTTACAGGAAACGTCGGGCAGGAGGGCATTTCTGTACAGAAACGAGTACGAAACGCTGAAACGCATTTGGTACGGTCGTGAAACGCATTTCAGGCCGTACTACCACGTTTCACGAAACTGAAACGTGGTCAGTACGGCTGGAAACGCATTTCATGGTCGTACAACTCACGTTTCAGCGTTTTACTTGTGTTTTTTTTAAATTTGTTTTCTAATTTATTTTTAGCTTATCCTAGTGACTTCTAGATGCCTATCTAAAGTTATAAAAGTGAACTTTTGCCCTAGCGTTGATATGCAGTTCATCAAGAAGTTTGAGGCATATGCAGTTCATGGTAATGTTTAAGAATTTTAACATTACCATGAAATGACTCAGGATGTTTGAGAGTGGTTTCGCCCTCATTGGATTTCATGTGGAGAAAGTAAAATTTTAGATCTCACTCAAAATCCAACAGACTTATTTGTTTTTCGGGATTTCAGGATTGGAGGGATTGCAATGTTTCCATTGGATTTTATCATGTACTAGGGTATGGAACTTATATTTAATCAAGAGAACCAAGCCCTCTATGCAGGGGAGACTCCCAATAACCAAGAGCATGTAGGGTACCAGGGTATGAAACTTGTATTTAATCAAGAGCACTAAGGTCGTTCGACGATGTAGGAGGAGACTCCCAATCAAGCACGAGACAAGAAATTAGAAATTTCTCGTGGCTGATTTTGGATATTTCTATTTTCATTATGTGATCATTCATGAGTAAATGTGATGTAAATTTAGAGACTTATAGTTTATGATTGACAAATTGACAATTTTATCATAATGTAATAAATTAGAATGTATGATATATGCTTTAAGATTGCACATATTTCTTAAATGTCCTAATATTATATAATATATATATATATTATATATATATATAATATTATATTATTATATTCGCATTTCCCCATTTCCAAAATTTGGGGAGGTCGTGTTTCGTATCGCTTCCCGTTTCGGAAACTCGTACCCGTTTCCCTGTTTCGTGCAACCATGGGTTCAAGAGATGAACCCTTCACTCAAACCAAAGTCATTGGTTAGGCATGTTAATCTTTTTCAATTTCTACCATAATATAAGATTAAGGAATCCAAGTTTGAATACTCTAAGCTAGATGATGTTTATGTAGTTCTTGTTGATGATCCCATTTTAGTTGTGGTGAATTAGTGGTGAGCACAATGAGCAATCAAGTTTATCAGTGATTTGTAGTAGGTCACTGATCCAATAACTTGTAGCATTGTTTTTGAACTTTAGAGGCCATTTAGAGCCTCATTAATTATGTATTTTGTTGTTGAATGGATTGTAGTCTGGGCCATTTAGATATATTCACCCTTACATGGTATAGAGATGAGAATTTTTTTCATATTTTGTCTCTAATGGTTTGGAATCATGGTTTGAAGTCTTAAAAGCAAATTCTTTCACTATTATTTTTCTTTTCAACTGTGATTTACGGTCACTAAGTGACCACTACATCCAAGGGCAATAATTCAGGCAAATCCACCCAAAGGGATCTACCCATCGGCCTAATATGTCGAGCCTAACCCCAAGGGCATGGAGGAGATTTGACATTGTGACCTCCCAATTGGCAAGTACTTAGCACTAGGAACCCGACCAATTGAGCTATCCATTGGGGCAAATAAATTATTTCATTAAAATTAATTCTTTTATGTATTTTTTTCAAATATAGTTCAATCCAGTTTGATCTGGTTCCAATTCGAACCCAATTAGATAAGTGGCCAGTTCAAAAGTTTTTTAAATTATTCTTGACCCTAGGGGGATTGGCCCTCTTTTCTATGAAAGTTTGATTCCAGATTGCTATAGCTTGTTATTTTCCTGTATAATTTCATTGTTGGATTGTTATTTCACTCCTAACTTAGTGCCCAAGCACAAGCACCCAAGTATCTTTCATTCTAGCATGTTTCCACAATTCAGGATCACTTGTAAGGCATTCCAAATCTGCAATTTTCCACATTTTTTATCACTTGCAGATCTGGAAGTGCAGGACAACAGCATGGTTGTTCAAATCAGAGCATATTATCTAGTGGTAATCAAAGGATATTCATCTTGCTTGGTGAATGTGATTTACCCTCACTATTTAGCATCAAAGTAATCGTTTACTCCTAGGCTTCATCATACATAGGTGTTTCTAGGAACCGGTCACTCTAGTGAAGTGTGTAGATTTGGGACACCCCCTATGGGCTTTTAGGAGTTGGCTTAACATGTGGGGAGATAGTGTTGAGGTGACAGTAGGCATATCTCCTATGTGCTTACCCCTCAGCACCTTGATTGTGACCTTGCCAATACTCCCAATCTAGACAAGAACAAAGTGAATCCACAAAAGTAGCCAAAGAACACCAAGTCCCAAGGGAAGAATATCAAGCCAACACCTAACTAAGGTCAAGCAATCACTGAGCAGACTATCTCCACTATGCATATCCATCAAGGACCATCTCCCATATGCCAAACCATCTCAAACAATCCGGGGATTGAACATAGACCATGCACCCCAAAGCTCATAAGGCTCCTCAAGGCTCAAACATGGACTAAACACTTTCAAAATAACTCCAAAAGATAACATGACTGATGTATGGTCTCTAACACCATCTAATAATTACAACTCCTAAAGCATATATAATCAAAAGGATATTGCATAATATGTATTGTCATTTTGAGATATATGAACTGAATCATCTAACTATTGCTTAGGCTCTGGAGTGTGCCAAAAGGAAGGTAGCATTTTTATGAAAATGAAGATATACAAATGAAACCTCAGAAAACTTTAGATTGGAAGATCTCAAACCAACTTCAAAAACTATTGAAACATTTAGTAAACTTCAAATGCATGAAAATTCTAACCTAGTAAATTCTACTCAAAAGAAGTAGTACATGGGTAATCTAATCCACCCTACCACAACTAGACAAGATATCTTGTAGTTTTCAACATGAAGCAACTTTGAAGATTTTAAGTATGTCAAACGTACTTACTAGACTTGAATATGAGATAACTGAAAATTTTCGGTTGGTTGGTTCTTCCAATGTAGACTGAGAGCGATGCGCAAATGAGAGAAAGTCTATAATAAGTTACTCTTCACATGGGCTTAGCAACAATTCCAGAGCTGGATAGGGAGAACTCAATTGTTTCTTTATCATTTGTAGAAGTAGAATATAAAGCAAATGCTGAAGTAACATGTGTAGGTGTTTGGCCAATGAACATTATTGAGGATTTAAACTAGCCATAAACGCCAAAAAATTCCTTTGATATAATTTGAGTATAATTGCAGTAACCAAAAATCATGCTTTTCATATAAGAAAAGGCATAGAAGTCTACCATCATTATATCAGAAACCATGTGGCAAAAACATTAATTAAATTGACCTACTCCACATATGATCAATTAGCAGATATCTTCACAAAACCAATGGGAAAAATGAGATATTTCAATACAAGATTGAAATAAACAAAATTAAAGTAAGGTACTAGAATATTAAAATGCATATTGTATTAAATATCTATGTTGCAATAAAGTCAATTTTACAAGGATGAATGGCAAAGACATGGCCGAAATGAATGGAAACAAAAGCATCATTGAAGGGAAGGTTGGATATTGATGGCCATAGCTACAATTTAACAAGGACAAATATCAAAGCAACTACAAATAAGGGATAAATATGAAATGTCAACAATATGGTTTAAGAGGATAAAGATAAAATTTGTAGAATATTTTTAGCAAACTTTCTACTGTTAATATATGAGTCTTGCCATGGATCATAATGAATAAAATTCTCTCTTTCTTTCCTGCATTCCTCCCAATGTTTTTACCTCAATTTTTCTTATAATCTAACAAAAACTGTACTGCCAACCAAAAACAACGAAGTTAGAAGCTCATACCTTAGTTCTGGCTGCTTTGCGATGCGTCTAGCATCAAGACCAGTGATATACTTTTGCGCAGCTTGGACATTTTCCATGCCTAATAATGTTTTAATAATGTTATAAATTTAATATGAAGTTGAAATCAGCCAAGGCCATTGTAAACTAATTCAAACTTAACCCTTCTAAAGAAATCATCCATAACAAAACAAATAACCAACAAGACTACATCTCCAAGAGCATCAATTAAAAAGACAAATATTCTCAGAAGTTTGTAACACCAAAACTACAGAAATAAATATTCCCACAATCACAAACATGCAGTTCCATTACTTTGTATAACGATCAGTGAAAATTAAGACTGACATTTTACACTTCTCTATTCACAAATCTAATGGATTTACGAGGTCATTTAGCCTCTAATATATCTTTCACTTGCATATGCTCCAAATGAACATGGTTGGAACAATAGAAGGCCAAAATGAGTTTCTAGTAAATTCAAACGATAAATGAATAAACTAAAAGACAATTCTCATTATCAAATACATACACAATTAAGAAATTTCAAAACACATTGCCAAACAAATTATCAAATAACACTAATGATATTTATCGTTAATCATAAAACATGGGACCATTTGAGTGTACATATTAATCAAGGAAGATGGCTTCTTGAAAGTCACAGATGTTATCTGAATAAAATCTTATGCATGGGGTTCTTGAATGTCACAATAATTATTCAATTATAGTGTTCGACATCAAAATAATGATAAACCCAACACAACTCTAATCAACCATGATGCTTATTCGTACATGGCAATCAACTCAAATCCGCCGCAGATGACAGTGTAGAGAAATATAAGGCTAGATTCGTGGCAAAGGGGTATGCACAAAAAGAAGGAACATACGATGAGGAGACCTTCGCCCCAGTTGCCAGATATACCTTTATTAGATCCGTCATATCTCTAGCAGCGCAGATGGGATGGGAAATTCACCAGATGGACATCAAGACAACATTTTTGAATGGGGTGATAGAAGAAGAGGTGTACATCGAGCAGCCTGAAGGCTTCGAGACTCATGAGAAGAGCACTCGTGTATGCAGATTGAAGAAAGCCCTGTATGGGCTAAAGGAGGCACCAAGGGCGTGGTACAGTCAGATTGATAGTTACTTGCAGCAGTTGGGATTCATCAAGAGTGATGCAAATCCCAACCTCTACTATCTGATGGTGGAGAATGAACCTCTCATTCTGGTTTTATATGTAGATGATCTGTTTTTGAAATGATCGTCAAGGCTCATAGAGGACTGCAAAAGGAAACTTGCAACAGAATTCGACATGAAGGATATGGGGTTGATGCACTATTTTCTGGGGTTGGAAGTATGGTAGAAGAATGGGGAAATCTCCTTGGGCAAGGAGGATATGCTATAGAAATTCTAAAGAGATTCAAAATGCAAAATTGCAGACCCATGGCAACACCCATGATTACCAACTGGAAAAAGATAGATGCCTAAGGGGACAGCGAAGTCGACCCCACCTTGTACGGACAGCTAATTGGGTCACTCATGTATCCGGTCAACACCAAGCCATACATTTGTTTCGCTGTCAATACCCTTAGTCTATTCATGGTGGAACCGAAAAGGGAAGATTGGGCAGCAGCTAGGCACATTCTCAGATATGTGTGTGGAACAATCGGACTCGAGTTGAAATATACTCGAGATGACGTCAGGTTGAGTAGATTCACAGATGCAGATTGGATAGGTAGTTCAGTGGACAAGAAAAGTACCTTTGGGCACTACTTCAGCGTTGGATCAGGGATGATCTCTTGGTGCAGCAAGAAGCAAAAGTCAATAGCATTGAGCTCAGCAGAAGCATAATATATGGCAGTTAGCACAACTATGTGTGAAGCCATATGGCTTAGGAAATTGTTGGTGAGTTTGTTCAGGAAGAAAATCGGAGTGACCAATGTTTACTGTGATAATCAGAGTTGCATAAAACTCTCTGAGAATCCAGTATTTCATGATAGGTCGAAGCACATTGATATCAGATGTCATTTCATCAGGGATTGTGTTCAACGTCGGGTAGTCTAGCTATAGTATGTCCCCACAAGAGATCAAGTAGCAGACATACTCACGAAATCTCTAGGGAGAGCTAACTTCATCTAGTTCAGGGAACTTATGTGTATGGTAGAGAACCAATTTCAGTAGTAGATGGATTCTTAATTGCCGCAGTAGCAAAAGGAGAGAGGGTTGCAGTGCAGATGCAATAGTTGATAGCAGTTCAATAGTGTCAGCAGCAACACAGACACAACTCATATTGAAGTTGCGCAGTAGTTGGTGGGCAGTAAAGTCAGACATCAGCAACGCATCAGGAGGTGTTGTAGAATCAGAGTGATGCTCCAATGGGTTGCAGCACTAGAGCGAATTCCTTGCGAAGAGGGAGTGTTGATATTTGTAGCATTGAATGTGCTCTAGCCTTGAAACTTTGCAAAGAGGCTAAGACACATGCTTTCTCCAATACCCAGAAATCGTTTGGGAAAATTCTACCTAGAGATGATTTAATTAAAATAGTTAACTTTTTTAAATGGTTACCTAAGTCTAAACTTAGGAAATCTAATTAATATAAGGGTATTAATTAAATCAAGTGAGAATCATCTAGAAGAAGACATGGATCAATTTCCAATTAATCTTGGCCATCGAGTATGTTTTAATCTTGGCCATTAGTGCTCCAACAGAAGATTATAAGAAAAAGTCGATGGGTAGACGGAGAAGACACCAGAGCAGATACACAGTTGCTCAAGTAGATCGATTTTCTTATTGTATGAACTTCGACAAGAGAAAATCGAATCAGAAGTGAGTTGCAGGTGGGAGAGAAAGGGCATCAACATAGTCAGAGAGTGTAGGACAAATATGGAGGAGGCAACGTAGAGGAGAGACGCAGAGTTGGGAAGAAGAAGGGTTGAAGCAGGCCTACGCTGTTAGTGCATAGAGGGTGATGCTGAAAGGCCAGTGAAAGAGGCAGTAGGTCCTCTTCGGAGTCAGAGAACGTTGTGGATCACTAATAAAATTCTCTCACTGATTCTTCCTCTATTTTGTCTTGTACAAAAATTATTGTTGAAGATTAATAAAAGAAACTCTCATCTATTGCACTGGTTTACGCACATTGGGTTTTTCCGATGACAATTGTCCAAAAATAATTGTGTCATTGTGGTTATATATGTGCTAGTATTTTCCTTATATTTACTCTCCGCAGAATTTTATTTGTGAAGATTGCAGTGTATGTATTTTGATATTTGTCGTAGAAAACTGCAAATAATTTGTTTAAGTAATTTAACAAAGAAAAGAAATATTATCAGTTACTGCAGTAGGATTCGGGATCACCGAATTTTCACAATAGCCTCCTAAATGTTGAATCTCTCTGCGGCCACAATGGAGAAGTCTGAAAAATCTACTGAAGACATCCTGAGTATAATTTTGAATATGCCTTTTCTCTTCCACCCAGCATTGATCTGCCACTGTTGAACTAGCTGCAACTCAATTGAGCCCAGATCGAACCGACTAATATGCTCACCAAAGCCCTTTATCTGACAAATCCACACCTACAAATCTATACTTCTACGGTTGATTGAATTTTTCCGTCGGCTGCAAGTGAAAATCGAACCCTCTGCCTCTCCAATTCGCACTTCCGGGTGGTCTGCACAGTCTAAGAATTTTTTCTCAAAACTCTTTCTGAAATTGCAGAAATTTTTCCCTCTCACTACTAAATCTCTGATTTGATCTTCAATGCTCTTATACCATGTGAAAAATCCTTCAAATGCAACAACTGGACTTTATTCTTCTAACTAATTCATTATGTAGTTTATTTCTTACAACAAATAATGAATAAATCACACTGCAATTCTTCACCATAAAATTACGCTGCAGAAAATAAACTGGAAATTGAGAAACAGATGCAAACACACAATAAAAATGACACTAATATTTCTAGACAAAAGTCCCTAGAAAAACCCAACTGGGAAAACCAGTGCAGCAGAAGAGGGTTTATTTTGTTATGTAGCAGGAATATCTGAGTACAATATCTAGATGCCCAAACTACCAATCCTCCAACAAAACAATATGGACAAAATATCTAAGAGACAATTTGTCTCACTCCACAGTTGATCTCGCTCCAAAAACTAGCTCTACTAGGCCACTTG
Source organism: Pinus taeda (assembly GCA_000404065.3). Classification (NCBI taxonomy): domain Eukaryota; kingdom Viridiplantae; phylum Streptophyta; class Pinopsida; order Pinales; family Pinaceae; genus Pinus; species Pinus taeda. The sequence continues at coordinate 5,477 of APFE031397079.1, read as the reverse complement.
AAATACCCTTGCGCGAGCCTCTGTCAGTGCTTGTGCAGGCCTACTCGCACACCTAGAACTACTCGAAATCTGACGTCCTAGATGACTCTACCTCTAGAAGTGACTCACTTGGCCTTCTGGTGAAAATCTCAGCCACCAATTGCTATATCGCCCTTCTCCTCAGCTGAATCGAATTGCCTCCTTGAGGCTTTTCTGCAACACCTGCACAACCTCTAAGTGAAATAACTCGACCTCTTCGTTGTTGCCTCTTCGGAACTAGAAGGATCCTCCAGAATGTCTTTGTTGCTACTCCTAAATCTCTACTACTCTCCTTTGTCTTGAACTCTTCTTCCTGCATTGAATCACGACAACTGGATAGCTCGATTTGCCTAAGTAACTCACTCTTTTCTCACTTGATGTGTATATCTCCATCCCCATTGTCCTGCTCTTATAATCTCTTGTTGGCTCACCAATAGCCATGATTAGATCCACATCAACAATTAAGATTGTCTCACACTCAATCCATGTCAGTTTCTAGAGCTTTCTCGCCTTTCCTTAATTAATTGTTATTAATTAACCAGTTTTCCTAAGTTAAACTTAGGAAAAATTTAAATGATGGCTAATTAATTTAATTAAGGTGTTTCACAAGCTTATCTCACAAAACATTTTCTGGGTTTTGAATATCTCGCGTTCCTTAGTCTCTTAGACACAAATCGAGACTACAACACTTGTTCGATGCTACAAAAACTAACACTCATTCAATTACTTATAAAGCCTTTTAATCTTAAATTGAAAGATGATGATCTTGTGGCACTAGCTTCATAAATCAAAGTTATAATGCATGACATTGATGCCATCGGAGTAAAGATCAATCTACCTCTCACAGCCTTCATAAAGGCCATTTATCCCACCTACTCTCATTACCTTGAATCTCTGCAAGCAAGTGGCCAGATGAAAAACATAACAACACACACCTCGTTAAGAAAGTTGGAGAAAGAGAAAAAGCCCTTGGCAAGAAGAAACAAGTATCACAGTCCATTTAAGAAATTGTATGTGTTGCCCAGAAAGGAAAGACAAATCATGTACTTTACTAATATTAAAGTGAGGTGAAAAAACACATTATGAGAAAAACATAGAAAAGGTACACAACTTGAAAAATGTACTAGGAGACTTGTAAGTGATGGGGCCAATGTATGAGGGAAGTCATTTGGGAGAAATGATCTCAACCACACGTCTTGAAATTTCAGGATGAAATCTCAGCCATTGGATCCTAGGTCTAGGGATTCAATCTTTTCCAAGGAGACAAAAGAGGGAAAATGGAAATCATTCTTCACTTCACACTTCAGAGAGAGTATGAAGAGAAAGATGGGAGTGAAGAAACTTCATGAAGGAAGAGAGAAACTGCAGCGAGAGAAAACGAACTCGAATTACAAGGAGGAGGACGTACAACAAGTGTGAAATTCGAGGAGAGTAGCACTATTTCCAAGGAGATCAGGCATAGTTTTCCAAGGACAACACAATTTTCGAGGAGGTTTTGGGCACGATTTTCAAGACGAAAACAACAGCTGTTAGGCTTGAAATTCGAAACATGAATTTCAGGACAACTTCTACAGGCAACACACAAATTGAGGTAGAACAATCACCTGTTTGCACAAAAATCGAGCCAGGATCTACACAGATTTCAAGGAAAAATTTGGCTACAAACTGAGGAACTGAGCAGTGAAAAATGCGGAAATTCTGAACTTAAAAATTTGTGAAAATTTGATTTGACAGTGGGCACAAACTTCCGGAAATGAGCATTTAATGTTGAAACAAGAACAGAGAAATGTACAATGAATTTTTATGCACTTATTTTATAATTTTTTTGTACGTCGTATGCCTACCTTTTTTCGAAACATTTCCAGTAGTTTTGGTGGACTAAAGCAATAAAATCCTCCTTTGAACACTGGTTTTCCCAAAGAGGTTGTCGGGTTTTTCCGGGGTCAGGTTTAGCAAAAACTAGTGTCTCAAATGTATTGAATGCTTGCCTAGATTTTTGCACTAAATATCAGCTGATAGGAAACTGAACAATTAGTAGAAGCACTCTTTATGTTTGCAATAAATGCATTCTAAAATTTATATCAGTGTGAAAAAGCATGTGGGTTGTGCCTAAACAAACACTTGCAAACTTGTAAATTGGCTTAAGGGTGTAGAACATTTATTTTCTACATGGTATCAGAGCAAGTTTGAGGCTTTCAATCTCAAATTTCACTTAGCTGATGTAGAGGGCAGCAAGCATTAAATTCTGATTTAGAGAACCAAAACCTTGTCAGAAACCCAAAGACTTCAACAGATCAGAGGGAGGAAGGTTCTAGCTCCCAGATTTGCTCCATACTATTGGTTGTGGGTTCACAGCTACTGGATTAACAATATGTTACAATTTTTGTTTTCCCATCCCGGTTTTCAGTTTCTCCTTATTTCTCCCATGTAGTTAAATGCCCTTTCCCATAACCATACATTCAACAAGCTGGAAAAAGAACTGAAACTTATCTCAGCCTTGCTGAAAAATTGCCCTGCTGAAACTTCGTTGTTGTTACTCCGCTGTTGAAACTCCGCTGGTGATACTCCGCAGCTCACTGTCCAGAAATCTCCCTTGCTTTCTTGCTCTCCTTCTCTCAATCTGCTCATGAAAGAATTGAATCGAATGTGATTTTTTCCTCCTTTTCCTCCCTTAATATAACTCCAAATGACTTTTGGGTGATCCAAGTGACTTTTGGGTGATCCCTAAATCCAATGGCTGAAATAGATTTAGATCAACGGCCGAGATTAAATGCACATTTAAATCTCACTTTCTATTTTTTAATTCACCCCACTTTAATAAAGACCCACTTAGTCATTTATTTCCAAAGTCACTTTTCCTTTCTAATTTTTCAGTGACTTTATAAAAGTCACTTTAAAATTAGACTTAGTAACTCTATCACTTAAAGTCACTTTTAAATTAGATTTTAACTTTATAAAAATTATAAAGTCACTTTAGGAGAAAAATTAAAATCTTTTGGACACTTTTCCCTAGGCCAAAGATCAAAGCTTAAGGGAACCACCTGTCCTCCGGTACCAAATTTCAACACTCCCTCTTACCGAGGAAGGTGTTCCTCACCACACCCATCTTGTCTCTGAAGTAAACATGCCTGCCCCGTGGTAAGGCTTTGGTAAGAATGTCTGCTACCTGCTCATCAGTGGAAATATACTCAAGCTTCACAGCTCCCTTCTGAACATAGTCTCTGATGAAATGATATCTGATCCCGATATGCTTTGACCTTTCATGAAATACTGGATTCTCCGTGAGTTTAATGCAACTCTGATTATCACAGTAGATCACTGAAGGTCTCAACGGCTGACCAAATA
>APFE031397076.1:2851-35332 GCA_000404065.3 Pinus taeda | reverse complement strand
TACAAGAAAGGGAAAGACAACCGGGTAGCAGATGCATTGTCGCGCCAATTTGAGGAGGAAAGTACTCTGCTCGCAATTTCCCTCCCAATTCCAGACTGGATTGAAGAGGCTCGCAGGGAATGGTTTTCACATCCAGGGGTCTCCCAACTTATTTCTCAATTGCAGGTAGATCCTAATTCCAGCAAGGGCTACTCATGGCAGAATGATATTCTTCGCTACAAGGACAGAGTCGTAATATCACCAACATCCACGCTCAAAAGTCGCATTTTGGCAGAATTGCACTCATCACCCATTGCAGAACATTCGGGCTTTCAGAAGACGTATGCTCGCACCAGAAGATCATTTTTTTGGACCGGTATGAAACAGGACATCCTTACTTTCGTAGCAGAATGTGACGTCTGTCAACGCCACAAAGGGGAAACATTCAACACACCAGTCACATTACAACCATTGCCCATTCCGGCGTCAATTTGGACGGAGGTCTCCATGGATTTCATTACAGGTCTTCCAAAGTCTGGGAACAAGTCAGTCATCATGGTGGTTGTGGACCGACTGTCAAAGTACGCTCATTTCTGCGCCTTACCCTAACCATTTACACCAACTTTGGTTGCCCAAACTTTCATGGATCAGATATTCAAATTGCATGGCATGCCCACTTCTATTGTGTCCGACCGCGACCCAATCTTCACCAATCATTTTTGGCAGGAACTCTTCAGAATACAAGGCACTCAACTCAAACTTAGTACTTCATATCATCTGCAAACAAATGGTCAAACCGAAGCCGTCAACACATGTCTAGAAACCTACCTTAGGTGTTTCACTTCAGAAAAGCAACACATTTGGGTACAGTGGTTACCTCTGGCGGAATGGTGGTATAACACCAACTATCATGCCACCACCAAAATGACTCCCTATGAAGCAGTCTATGGACAAACTTTCCGCCTTCACCTACTTCTTATCTCACGGGGTGTTCCAAAGTACAAGCCGTGGATCAACTCCTACAACACCGCGCAACCATGCTCGCCCATCTGTGCGAGAATCTTCATCAAGCTCAGAACCGTATGAAGCAATAGGCTGACCAGCATCGCTCAGAACGTCAATTTCAAGAAGGGGATCAGGTCTTTTTGAGGCTGCAACCATATAAGCAAACATCACTCAAAGACAAGGGTTGTCAAAAGCTCTCTCCAAAATTTTATGGACCATACCAAGTACTTCAGCGCATTGGAGAAGTGGCTTACAAGTTGGCTTTGCCACCTAAAGCAAAAATCCACCCAGGTTTCCATGTATCGTGCCTCAAGAAAGTGATTGGGAACAATTGCCGAGTTCAAACCAGTCTACCTGAATTGGATGAGGAAGGGTCAATCTGGCTTCAACCGGAACAAGTTCTCGACACACGAGACAAGCACCTACGTGGCCGCATGATTAAGGAGGTCCTCGTCAAATGGAGAAAGACACCTCTCTGGAAGATGCAACTTTGAAACCAGCCACTATTCTTCAGCAGTTTCCGCAGCTTCAGCCTTGAGGACAAGGCTAGTCTTAAGGGGGAGGGCATGTTAGGGTCCCACCCTAACCCCCTTATTCATGTCATGGGATCACGTCATAGTCAAGAGTCAATAAAACCCATATTAATATTTGTAAGTGGTTAACCCGCAATTAATGAAGGGACCACAGTTAGTTGCAAATGGGCGGTAGTATTAAATAAAGGGTAAATGGGCGGTAGTATTAGATAGATGGTATTAATAAAACCCACGGTATTGGCCCGTGGTATTGCATGTATGAGTCATATATAAAGGATAGAGACTCCCTGCGAGGAGTATCGTGCCTTGTTTTGTAATCGAGCTCTGCTCTATTGGAGGTTGCCCCCTCGAAGAGGCCTGTGAACATTTCTCTCTGAGTAATAAAATCATTGCTATTCTGTGTTCTGGGTATATTTTCTTCGCATATTCTGTGTTCTGGGTATTTTTTTCTCGCATATTATCTGTTCGGTATTACTTTGCAGGTTAAGAAGCATAACACTTTCTCGTGATTGTCCTACCACCATCCATTATCGCAATGGACCAAACCAATCCAAGTGGTTGTGATATTATTTCTTTCGACTACCATTTACTCATGGACTGAGGTTCATCTAAGTCTCATCTTAAATGATGGGTTTCATTTAGCTTCTCCCGAGCTCCATTAACTTTCCTATTTCCCAACCAATCCCCAAGACTCAAAACATAAAAGGCAAGAGTAAGAAACAAAAGAGAAGAAAATCATGAAAGCCAATAACAATACGACACCACAAACAAAGTTGCAAGGCCTTGCACCAAACATAATAAAGATGTAATCAAGTGCAACCAAATCACAAATACCGAAAGAAAAAAACTGGCAATATACACAATGACTCAATCCCATGGTTCCCAAGGAAAGCTCAGCCCAAGCCTTCTTCAAGATTTCATGGCGACCTCTCTTGCCATGCAACTCCCTGCATCACACTACCATAGACACATAATTGTGAGTACAAAATTAAATATAACAATATACTAGTTAGCTTACCTTGTTATGCCAAGCACGTTGCCTTGTAGTTGAACACATCTGTGCCATGTCTTGAGGGACTCCAATTTCCTTCACATATCTAGTTATAACTAAACACCAACTATTATACATGCCAAAATACATGTCCATGAATATAACACATATCCACATAATTTCAAACAAGTTAGGGTTAAGAATACTTCATGTATGCAAAGCACTCATTCGTTTGGAATTGCAGTTTCCAAACATAGCCAAAGGAATTCTCACCCAACTCTTTTATTTTACCTTTACCTTGCGGCAACTAAGTCTTACTATGTCCTGTCACATCACCCAATGGATAGTTATATAAATAAATCAACCGTTACCTTGTCATAATAATACCAAGCATGTTTCCTGCAATTGTTCACACATGTCGATCACATGTTCCAAAGATCAAGGCAACATATCTATTACTTGCAAATCAACCTTCACCGAGTCTAACAACCATGTTGTAATCAAAATCAACTCACATTCATCAATTATAATACATAATGTTACACTCAAGTTCATATCAGTTGTCTCAACACATGTGTGAGTAAAACCATCTTAAAACAAGATCATTTGAATACATACTCATATTATGCAGTTCATCAAACATTAAACCAACTTGCAAACATACCATGTTAAATAAATCAACTAGATGACATAATAGATACCAAACACTCAAACACCAAATAGACGACATAAACCAACTCACATCTTGTATCTCTAGGGAGGCTATGTTGTCTGCACAATCAATCCAGATTAGCATGATATAAGTTCATAACATATCAACTCAAACATATATAAGGTCACGATATCCATAATAGTCACTAGCTAACATGATCACATCATAAACTCATAAACAATTATCATTCATACATAATAATAACATCTGCACAGCTAGTCTAGAATAATATGACATAATAATCACAATATATTAACTCATACCTGAATGTCATAACCCTAACCATTTGCATAGACCAATCCAAATTAGTATGATACATATAATAACAAGATCTTAATGATACATATAATACCAAGATCTAAATGTAATAACCCTAATCATCAAGTTACCAACATATAACAACAAGAAGTTATATATCATGCTCATCAACAACATATAGCCTAATCATCAAGATAACTATCATATAACAACAAAAATTTAACTTATAACATACTTATCAACAACATATAACATAACCATCAAGTTATCTAACATTAAACAACAATAGCAATGCATACAACCAAAAGTTACTATCATTCATGACTATATGACACATGTGCATATGACTACACTAATCAACTAGCATCTATCATGTATGTAACAATAACATCAATAGAATGAAAGACATCCAAATAACCATAATGCATATAACAACCTTAACCTACATACCTACATGCCCAACATACAAACCTATATGACGACATGTTCTTGCCTCGAGGTCCAATGTTGCAACTTCACTTTGATGGTCTGCATCTCCTGCTTTATCTCAACCAACTCATTAGCATCATAACATACCAATAACATCATGATGACCTAATTTCATATAATAACCTCACAATGCATGTTTGAACTACTATACATGCATAACCATAACCATGACAATGCATGCATAATAACATATAGACACTGACATTCATAACAAATGCATATACAACTGACATGCATTCATGACAAACGCATCCCAACAACAACATCATCAACTTCTACATGGAAACACAACTCTAACAATGATCATTACCAACAATACACAACAAGCACATAGTCCACAAACATAAAGAACACATATGCAACTGACATGCATGCATGACAAACACATTCCACCCATCTAATCCAAGGGTTGAACCATGTGTTGGTGTCCAGGTATGAACGAGTGATTCACCCTATTCTGACATTAAATTATCAATCCGAGTGTGTATCCTTTCAAGGCAACGTGCAAGGTATATGCAGGGGCAAACGCGTAATCCGTTCCGACCAATGATTCATGGTTTAAGATTCAAAACATGGCTGTAAGATTAAACTAACTACAAAACTTCAAAAATAATCATAAACAGGAAAGAACTGTAACAACAAGCATAAACTAATAAATGACACACACAAAGACGCAACACCTGATCAGAAGAGCGGGCCCAGCTCTCTGATCAGGGCTGCATTAGTCACCGAAAAGATTGGAGTAGCAAAATAGATGATATTTTATTAATCTGTAGCAGGTGATTACAATAGAGATGGGAGAACCCCCATTCACAGGAACAATATGCATTTTATGCACAGCAAGGGAGATTAACATATCTCCCTGAAACATGGTAACCGCATTTTCAGAATGTACATTAGTAGGAAAGGCACCATCACCAGATGTCTGAGATAGCAAAAAGGTCCAAGAATAGTTCCAGGGGAATCGTGACTCCAGCTGCGCAGCCTCCTGATGGTTGGTCGTTAATAGATCTGTTGTGAGGTACTGAAGAGAGGGTTCTTGTTCTCCAGGCTGCGGTAAAACATATGTTTTAGTACCACGAATAGATAAGACTCCGTGAAATTATTTCATTAATTAAAATATTCCAATTGGACAAGTCAAGGGTGTCTACCTTGTAGGTTTAACATAACAACATAGGTAAATGAGTACAAAAAGGTCAAAAAGGATAATATAAATGACAGAAAGATGGCCTGATTTGGTACCCAACATCTCCCCCCAACTAGCCTTTTGCATGTCCTCATACAGTCCGCCGCCTCTGCAATTCATGGTTTTGCAGACTTTAAGTCTCATGAAGCCCAATGAGATCATATTCAGAGGCCATCTCTGTTCCTGGAACTTTAAACCCATCTAAAAAGAGAACTTCCTTCCAACAATCCCTTGGAACATCATAAGCTGGAGTGTAATGGAAACCAAAGAATAGGAAACTGAAACCGGATCCCCATCCATCGATCCCCACATGTCTGGACACATGCCACATATCTGGGCACTCTGGTAAGTGCTCGTGCAAAATTTGGTGCCCCAAAATGTTCCCTGTTCCGGACAACTGTAGGTGACATCATCCACCTTCTCTGACAACAATCAAGGGCCTCTTTTTGAAATGTGGTGAGTTGCTTGACACAAAGATCAAGACACCACCTTTGTGTCCTCACCATTCTATCTATGTTCTCCCCAATTCCCAAAAAGGCGTTATGCTTATTGAACATTGTGACTGACCTCTCATGTTCTCCTCTTACTATAAATGGCTTTGTAACTTGATTAGATTCAAAAGTGTTACAAGCCTTCTGCCAGTGAATTTGATTGAAAGCATAAGAGGTGATGGCCCTTAAAAGAATGTCCTCTACATACGGAACCAGGTTAAAATCTCTGTCCAGACACAGTAGATACTCATGCAAGTAAATCTCACACATCAGATGTTGAGTTGGGACGTCATGACTTCTCAATATTCGGAGGAATTGTACACCATCTTCTATCTCATAGTTGATCTCGTTTCTGATGCTTTCCATGCAAAATAAAAGGAAACGTTCATGCAAAAATAAAGAATAACAAGAAGTAGGGGGATGACATGCCATAACCTCCTGCACCAGACTAAACATCTGCTCCTTATCGACCTTCAGTTCTGCCACTTGCTTTTCCAACTACTCCATCTTGAGCTGCTGCTTCGCATGCCTTAATCTCATAACATCTATGCGCTCCACATATCCAAAGATGGTTGTGGAGGCTCTTTCCTCAGTCCTTCTGATCTCATTTTTGTATTGAGTCACAGTAGATTTCCAAGTCTGTATTTCGGCTGTTAAGGCATATTCCCGGTCTTCGAACAGTTGTTCGATCAGCTCTATTTGAGTGGCAGCAGAGGTTATGGCTATCAAGCCCACTTGAGTTTCTGCTTCAACCCTGATCGTCTTGGAATTTTTGGCTTGCCGCTTGTATTTATTTAATTGTTTTTGCATTTTGTGCACCTTCTTTCTTAGTTTCCTTACCTCCAGTTAGAGTCACATTGTCTCCCTAAACTGCAGCTGATACTTTTGCTTAACTGGAAGTCTTCACCGTTCACACAGCTCTATCCATTCCTGCTTAATCAGTACTTCCTCCGTTTCAGCGGCTGGAGGTAAATCCCCCAAAACCTCTTCTGCTATGCCCACTGTTAGGTTTTCCTCCACTTTCTACCTTTCTTCAATTATTTCGTGCTTCATGACCTTCTCACCAGGCTGTGTCGTTGGCTTATTCATTGGGACTGCTTCGCTTCGTCCCTCCTCTTCACCAACAATGATTTCTTCTTCATGTGCGCTCACCGTGACCAGTTATGCCCTGGCGAGATGCTCTCCTGCTACTCTGCTTGTTGGGATCCCTTCCAGTTCTTTAGCCTCGGGAATATCTGTCTCTTCTCTCCTTTATGACTCCGAGGTGCTTGCCGTTTGTGTAGCATTCACCCCGTATGGTTGTGGCCTTTGTGACAGATTCAGAGCCACAAGAACAACAAACTCTTATTCTTCTTTCTACCGTGGGGAATGAGTTACTCTCGCTCCTCTTGGGATAAAGAAGGAAAACTGGAACGAATCCTCAACATTCGGCCCTGAAGTTGACGCTGGTTCTTGTGGGTCAACTTCAACCTCACGCCCTAATTCTCCCACTACTTCCTCCACAGGTCCCCTAGTTTCCTCAAATATGGTCCCTTCTTGTCTTTGTTCTCTCTCTTCCATGGGTTCTATGGTCGGAGTGGTAACAACATCCTCTTCAATTGTATTCTCCTCCTCCATAGCTTCATGGTGGCCAGAGATCCTTGTGGAGTACCCTCTGTCACCATATCTACTGCTTCGTCCATGCTGGCCTGTTGTGGGTCTGCTTCCGTTGGTTGCCATGTTATCAACTTGCTCTGCCAGTTCCACGGGCGAGACTAGTTCTTGTGGGACAGCCTCAGCCGTGGTACTAGTGGGCCTTTCTATATCAATCCCCACATCTGCCATTGACTCCACAATTTCGACTTGCTCTTGGGGACCCGCCTCATCTCCAAGTTCTTCTATTTCCATCTCCATTTCTTCCGACTCCTCCTGGTCAATATAATCATCATCTTCTACATCCTCCTCCACAGCTTTAGGTTTTTCTGCCTTGGCGGCCACAATAGCTGCTATTTGTTGCTCTGTGGAATCCCGAAACAGCTCCCATGGAATTGAGATTTGTCTAATAACATTCATTATCAATAGCTGAACCAACCTGTGGTGAGTGGTGACCGCTAATACCTGCCGTGACCCCTAAGCCGAATGTGCCATTAAGTGAAGGATCCGTAGTAAAAAATAAGGCACATTCATTGAAAAAGCTTCCACCTGTGGAAATCACAGGTGAGCTAGTATGCGGAGATGGCATTTGAAGATGGTGGAGTGTCTTCCTTCGCATGGCATATATTTTATGACGAACTCTGCTACTCCTCCCCATGGATGTGGTAGCGCGTTTCTGTCATACCCTCGACCCTTCTGTGCAATACTCTCGCCCACTTGTAGAATGGCCTCGGGGAATTCTGGGAGGGTGGTCCTTCTCAAAAACCATCGTTGCCCGACTTGAGGAAACCCACTGACTGTCGCGATGATTTCCTCTGTTACAGTGATCTCAATTCTGCGGACCCGAGAGCCTCCTTCTCCCAAGTTCAATGCAAATTCTGCCATCATTTCTTCATTCAACCCCCTCAATCTGTCGAAATAAACATCCCAACCTACGTTCTCAAAAACTTGCCACACCTCTTGATTGTTCTGAATTCCCACTGTACTCTCAGGTTCATGGCGAATAGATCAGCCACCCATTGTTGCAGAGGCGAAATCAGTGCGACGACTGCAATTGGCTGGCAAGGGAGAATGACAGATCTCCAAACCATTGGAAACTGAAATAACGTCATGGTCAATTTGGAAACAAGGGATGAACAATACTAGTACGTTTGGGAATGATGACAAGTTAAGGTGGTACTGTGGGATGTTTATGAAATTTAATGTAGTGTGTTGGGAGGGTGACTGATACGATTGGGCGCGTACGAATATCTCAACACATCAAAAGTATGATTACGGAGTACCGAAATCATAGATTCAGTTAGGTAAGGATCATGTGTCATAAATGCTTTTTCGAGGTACGTCATCATTCATTATGACGGTTCCTCCCCAACTTAATGATGGCTGTCCATGATACATTTTAATATACTTTTTGGAATATTTAATTAAATCTATAAAATCGATGGAGATGTACATGTGGACCTACCTTTGGAGGAGTAGCAGCAAAAGTTCTGACGGAGTAGCAGCAACATGTTTGACAGAGTAGCAGCAACATCTAGTAACAGTACAGGGAGTAAAAACAACAGTGCTTAGTAGCAACAGTGAGTCACAACACAATGAGTAACGGAAATAGTGAATAGCAGCAACAGTGAGTAACAACACAACGAGTAATAACACCGAGAGTAACGGCAACACCAAGTAACGACATTGGCGGAGTAATGGAAGTTCCGGAGTAACGACATCGGTGGAGTAACAACAATTATGGAGTAATGATAGTTGTGGAGTAACGACACCGGTGGAGTAACGACAGTTGCGAAGTAGTGGCATTGGCGGAGTAACGACAGTTACGGAGTAACGACGGTTACAGAGTAACGACAACTACGGAGTAACAACAATTAGTGGAGTAACAACACTTAGTGGAGTAACGACAACTATAGAGTAACAAAAATTACAAAGTAACAAAAGTTACAAAGTAATAGCACTTAGTGCCTCTCACCAGTGGAATATAGCAATATCTTCATTAGAGCACTGGTGGAGTAACAACACCGATTGTTACATATTCTCCTCGCCATATTTCTTTGTTATTCCTGCAAAAGACAAACAAGTAAGTAGCAATAGTATCTTATATATATATATATAGATATATTTTAGGACAGAGTGAGAGTATCCTCTTTTCCAATGACCATTAAATCAAATAAAGTAGAAAGATTTTTAACAGAGGCATCTTTAGAGGCTGGACGGTGGTATAGTTTTAGACAGTGTCCGTTTACTAAGAACGATGTATGTTTCTCATCTATTGTGCTTAGTCTAACCGTTCCATTGTCGAACATTGCGTCCACTTGATATGGCCCCATCCAGCGAGTGCAGAGCCTGCCTTTTAGATCCTTAAATCGGGAGTCATATAGTAACGCCTAGTCCCCCACATGAAACACCTTAGTTTTGATAAATTTATCGTGTCATTTCATTCTCTGTTATTGAACAACAATAGTTTTTTGAACGGCCACCGCTCGAATCTCATCCAACTCATTCAACTGTTCCAGTCTATGTTTCTGTGCTTCTGATAGATCTAAGCCTACTTCCAGAGCTTTTTTTAGTGTACTAATCTCAAATTCCACCGGAAACAAGGGGTATTTCCCATAAAATAATTCAAATGGAGAAAACCCTATTGTGTTCTGCCATGTTGTCTTGTATGCCCATAAAGCTTCTGGAAGTTTCTGTGCCTAGTCTCGACGATGGCTTGCTACTGCCTTTGTCAAGATATTTTCCAATACCTTGTTTGTGCTTTCTACTTGTCCATTCGCCTGGGGATGATAGGGGGTTGTCACTCTATGTTTGACCCCATATTTCTGCATCAACTTTTCTATCATATGAGATGTGAACTGTGATCCACCATCTGATACAATTTCCCTTAGAGTCCCGTACTGGGCAAAGATTTATTCAAAAATGAAGTATGCCATTACTTGCGTTGTTGCTCTCGTGACACCTCTAGCTTCCACCCATTTAGTTACATAGTCAGTACAGACCAGGATGTAAGCTTTCTGATGAGAAGGTGGGTTAAAGGACCCAATGAAATCAATGGCCCATTTCTCAAATGGTTCAAGGACTATCTGGGGTAGTAGAGGCATTTCATCTGCTTTCCCAAGTTGTCCCATCTGTTGACAGCTATCACACCTTCGAACATAATGTCGAGCGTCACGAAAGATGGAGGGCCAATAATATCGCATTTGCAGCACCTTTTGACCTATTCTTTTATCTGAAAAATGTCCTCCACAGGGTCCATTGTGTGCAGCTTTTAATATCTCAAAAATATCATCTCCTACCACACAACGCCAAATCTGCTAGTCAACCCCTATACGGAAGAGATATCCTGCCATCCATGAATATCGGGTACTCTGGTGAATGATATTCCTTTGCTCCTTGTAGGATATATGACGAGGAAATTTACATGTAGCAAGATAATTAGCAATATCTGCATACCACGGAGTGTTAGCAGAAACTACAAAAAGATGCTCATCTGGAAAGTTATCTTCAATTGGTGTATCCTTACCATCATGTTTTATCCTAGATAAGAAATCTGCAACCACATTGTCCTTCCCTGGTTTATCTACTATGGTAATATCAAATTCCTGTAGTACCAACAACCATCTTGTAATACGACCAGGCGTAACAGGTTTGTTCATTAAATACCTGATGGTTGCATGATCAGTGTGCACAAAAGTAGGATACCCAGTAATGTAGTGTCGGAACTTATTGATGGCATAAATGATAGAAAGGAATTCTTTCTCAGTCATTGTGTAGTTTAATTCAGTGGGGGCCAAATTTTTACTAACATAGTAGACTGCGTAAAGTACCTTACCCTCTTGTTGTCCCAAGAATACACCAATTTTTGTTTGAGAGGCATCCGTATGAATGTGGAAAGGTAATGCCTAGTCTAGTCCTCTAAGGATTGGAGCACTGCAAACTAATTCTTTAATTTTTGTAAAGGCTGCATCACAGTCATCTAATCACACAAATTCTGAATCTTTTGTTAGTAATTGAAACAGTGGGTGTGCTACTTTTGCAAAATTTTCTTTGAAACGTCTATAATAACCAACACAACCAATGAAACTGCGTACCTGTGTGGGCGCCTTGGGCCTGAAGTAAAAGGCCCTTCAGAAAATCTATAAAGCCTCCAGGAGGAGGGGAGGGAGTGTGAACCTAAAACATCTTAGAACATATCTACGATATGAAAGATTAAGGATACCTACAAAAAGGACTGATCCCAATCCATAATGATACACCCGAAAATACAACATTTTTTTCTACTTGACCAACCATCGGGAGAGGCAAGTGGGCGTCTTAGGTGTTGGGAAGTGTAGAATTAGCTTTATCTTTGTTGGTTCCATCTTGATCCCTTCAGCTGAGAGCAAATGTCCCAGAACGACTGCCTCTTCCGTCATCATGTGGAATTTTACTGTACTCAGAGAGACGCACTTGTATACACCTTGCGAGAAATTTTTCCAAATTTTTCAACCCCTCCAAAAACTAGTCCCATATGGAGTAAAATCATCCATATAGATTTCAACACTGTCATCTATCAAGTCAGAGAAGATTCCCAGAATTTCCCTCTGGAATGTTGCAGGAGCATTACACAGGCCAAAAGGAAGGACCCAGTATGCAAATGTTCCCCAAGGGCATGTGAAAGTGATCTTGTCTTGGGCCTCAGGAGCAATCTTGATCTAGTTATATCCACTAAACCCATCGAGAAAAGAGAAAAATTTCTTGCCAGCCAATGTGTCTAAAACTTGATCAATAAATGGCAAGGGAAAATGGTCTTTCTGTGTCGCCTTATTGAACTCTCGATGGGGACCACTACTAATGGTGAGACTCATTAGCTATCTGAGATAACATCCAATAATTTCTGAAGCTCTTCTTTCACAACATTTTTCAGTGTAGGGTTCATTCTCCTCCGAGGTTGTCTTATAGGATGACAATCTTCCTTGATATATATGTGATGGGTGCATAAGTTGGCAGGGATCCCCTTCATACCTGCATAATCCCAGGTGAAGGCCTCTTTATGTTTCCGCAGAATGTCTACAAGTTGCTTTTTCTAGGATTATGACAGGTTTGGATTAATATTCAAAGGTTTCCCGGGTTCTAATTCCACTTGAAAACTTTCATGGGGTGTATCAGTAGGTGGCTCCTCTAATCCTTCTGTTGTTTCCATAGTTTCCTGAGTCTCATAGCTTAGGATAGATTCTAGGATTTGCCGGTTTGGTTCTGAAATGAAACAAGGATCATCCATGAAGAAAGTGATTACATCGTCTTCCAATTCCATTTTCAACTGAAGGGCCTGTCCAATAGTGAGGACTGGTCTTACTTCTTCATCTTTAGTTTCAGTATCTACCGCAGATACAACTTTCTTGCCGCTTGCTAGTTTTATGGATGGATTTGGTTATGCCGGTGGATATAGCACTAAATTCTAAGTGTTATGTCCATTATAAATAACCATATTTCCTAAGCAACCCCCAATGTAAGCGTTTGCAGTGGCCAACCATGATCTACCCAAAATCAAGGGATGACCGCCTACTGAAGATTGTGTATGTAATACCAGGAAATCTATGGGGTAATGCCATGAATCTACTAAAATTGTCACATCTTCCAACTTCCCTACAGGTTTGACTGTAGATCGATCTGCTAGTTCCAATACTTTAGGTGTATGCTTCAAATTGCGAAGATCTAACGCATGCATGGTTTCAGTGGTGATGACATTGATGGCAGCACCCAGGTCTACCAACACATTTGGAATCTCTACCTCATTAATCTGTACTGTCAAAATCGAGTTCCTCGGATCTCCATATTTCACCGGCATTGATTTTCCCACCATAAAGTCTGATAGTTTTCCAATAACATGTATAGTGAGGGGATCTTTAGTTTTCTTGGCAGGCTTCTTTGAATTCCCTAAGAGTCTTTGCATAGATTGGCACATCCTTCATAGCTTGTAACAAGGGAATTTTAACAAATAAGTTATGCAATTCTCCTAATAAATCAAATTCAACTTGAGGGCTTGGTTTACTAATAATTAGTCTCTTTGGGTAAGGTGGTTCAGATTGATGTTGTTGAACAGGAGGTGCCTGGTTTCTATCAATTTGTTTTGGCTCTTTACTAATCGGTTCTACCTCCTTACCATCACTATCAAGTTGTTCAATGATAACTAGAGGAGGTTGGATGTTAACTATATGACCTGATCGCAGATTCATTTCGTACAACTCTGCAATGGAGATACTATATGAAGGTAGGTTAAGAACATCAGCTTGATGGGCTCCCTTATTGTTACGATTAGGGTTAGGTTGCATTGGAAGCTGAGAACAGGCAGGCTGGTTACCAGCAAGCACATTGGAGAGTAATTGGAGTTGTTGTTGTGGTATCTGTTGCAGCATCTATTGAGGAAACTGACCAGGAGGGGATCCTCACCAAGTTGGAGCCCATGAAGAGCTCGTACTGGCTTGAGGGTTCCACTGTTTCCAAGGTGGATACTGGTATTGCAGCCACATGGGGGGATAAGGCATGGTCTGAGGATTCATATTGTAATTATTAAAATACTGAGATGGATCTGGCTACATACCTTGAATTCCCATCGGTGGTCAAGGCTGCCATGGCTTCCTGGATCCCATGAGGTACAGTTACTCTATGTCCTCCCCCATTCCTTGAAATACTGCTTTCAGGCCTGGCAGGGAAGGGCATGAGCTTGTCGCATGATTGAGCTCACAGATCGCACATTCCTCTATGGAATTTAGCGGACATTCCCTTTTCGGGTGCTTCTTCCTGCACTTCAGACAAAATATTGCCATGGTCTTATCCAGTTCCAACTGCTTTTGTTTTACTTGCAGAGTGTCCATTTGTGCTGATAGGGTGCTGAGGATATATATCCTCAAGTTGTCTAGTAGGTTTCCGATTTCTGCTTTTGTAACACCCCCGCCAGATCCCTTCGTTGATCGGATCCCAAGCTTATTTCATGCAAGCTCCCTTGAGCACTGAATACATAAATTGCAAATATCTTCAAAAGTCTCCTTGGATATGTCTCCCTTTCCCACAATCTTCAATAGTTCCATCGAGTCCTCTCAAAAAGATCGAAGGAGGATAATCTTTAAAATTTCCTTATCCAGGTCAGAATGACCTGACCTTTGTAAGGTGTACTTGAACCTTTCCACACAATCTTCCAAGCTTTCGTCTTATTTTTGTGTGAACTTGAAAAGCTCCTCCTTGATATTTTGAGATTTACAGTAATCCTGGTATTTCTCTAGAATTTGTTTTTGCATATCATCCCATGAGGAAACGGATTTTCCTCCAAGGCCCATGAACCATCGTAGAGTCGTTCCTTTTAATGTAGAATGGAAAATCTTTAACTTCTGGGTATTTTTTGTATAGTCGTATCCTCGACACACTATGTCGAACTCGAATAGAAATGGGTCAGGGTATTCTTAAATGAGCCCATGAAAGTTTGGTAAGGCTGCCAATGGAATAGGCTTTGTAGGCGCGCCAATCCCCAGATCCCCAATTGGAAAATCAATGGTGGAGGTTGTGGGAGCCATAAATATCTTCCAATACTCGTTGGGGATTTCAACAGACTCTATGGAGGGTGGCTGAGGATTCTTTACTACTGCAACTCGAGTTGCCTTAGTAGCACTTCCCCAGTCTCTTGGTGATGCAACTTTTTCCTCGTTTCCTTCTCCTGAGGCCTGATGGCTTGACCCCTTAGTTGCTACTTCCTTTTCCTTACTGGAGTAGTCTGACCCTGTCGATGTCCTACTTGCAATTTCTTCCTCTGCTATCGCCAGCGCAAGATTCTCTGGATCAAGTCTACTGCTAGATACTTCTTCTGCTACTAGAGGAACCTATTGTGTCGAATCACCAGAGAATGCCATAGCCAACACTGGTTGCTCTACCAATTGTCCCTCAGAATTCACTCTCCTTGCCCCTAGTATCGCAGTTGCGCGAGAGGATGCTTCTGATTCAGCCTTTTCTATGATCTGTTGGATATAGGTTTTTCTTCCCAGATCTGGTCCTCCCCTCTTTGGGGCTCTCCCTCTGCCCCTCTTATTTGATTCTTTGTTCATACAAAAGTTGATATGATGGAGGGTCTTACTATGAACCTATAATGCTTCAATCTTGGAGTAAGGTGTCAAAGGACCATTCCCTCCCCAAGATGAAAGAACTCACAAAAATAAAGGCAGCTAACAAAACAAAAATCTAGGGTTTCAGGCTTGGAGCATGGCATTAAAGGACTCCTCCCTCCCTGGCACAAGAACCAAAAACAGACACATGCCATAGGAAGCCCTAATACTTCCAGATCTAAAGCAGGGCGTCAAAAGACTCCTCCCTCCCCAGGGTAAAAGCTAGGGTTTTCCCAAAAAGGAAACACACAAGCGTTAAAAAGAAATAAATCTTACTCAGGGCCTGGAGTAGGGTTTCAAGAGACTCCTCCCTCCCTAGGACAAGAGAATGGCCAAAATCATACAGAAAAGAAAAAATAAACAAGTAGAAAGAATATCTACACTCAGGACCTGAAGCAGAGTGAGAAAACTCGTTCTCTCCCCAGGATGAGAGATTGACCCTTTGGTTAGTCTGGATTGTTGTTTGCACCTTGTTAGCCTCCTCGGCAACGACGCCAAAATGTTGGTGTCCGGGTATGAACGATTGATTCACCCTATTCCGACATTAAATTATTAATTCGGGTGCGTATCCTTTCAAGGCAATGCACAAGGAACGACACCATCACCAGATGTCTGAGATAGCAAAAAGGTCCAATAATAGTTCTAGGGGAATCATGACTCCAGTTGCGCAGCCTCTTGATGGTTGGCCGTTACCAAATCTGTTGTGAGGTGCTGAAGCAAGGGTTCCTGTTCTCCAAGCTACGATCAAACATATGTTTCAGTACTGCGAATAGATAAGACTCCGTGAAATTACTTCATTAATTAAAATATTCCAATTGGACAAGTCAGGGGTGTTTACCTTGTAGGTTTAACATAACAACATAGGCAAATGAGTACAAAAAGGTAAAAAAGGATAATAGAAATGGATGGAAAGATGGCCCGATTTGGTATCCAACATCTCCCCCAACTAGCCTTCTGCATGTCCTCATGCATCCGCCGCCTCCGCAAGTATGGGTTTTGCAGACTGTAAGTCTCATGAAGCTAGGCAAGATCATATTCTAAGGCCATCTCTGTTCTTGGAACTTTAAACCCATCCAAAAGGAGAAATTCCTTCCACCAATCCCTTGGAACATCATAAGCTGGAGTGTAAATTTCAACACGCAACCAAAGAATAGGAAACTGAAACAGGATCCGCATCCACCAGGCCCCACATGTCTGGACACATGCCACATATTTGGGCACTCTGGTAATTACTCGTGCAAAATTTGGTGCCTCAAAAGGTTCCCTATTCTAGACAACTGTAGGTGACATCATCCACCTTCTCTGACAACAATCGAGGGCCTCTTTTCGAAATTTGGTGAGTTGATTGACACAAAGATCAAGACACCACCCTTGTCTCCTCAACATTCTATCTCTATTGTCCCCAATTCCCAAAAAGGTGTTATGCTTATTGAACATTGTGACTGACCTCTCATGTTCTCCTCTTACTATAAATGGTTTTGTAACTTGATTGGATTCAAAAGTGTTACAAGACTTCTGCCAGTGAATGTGATTGAAAGCATAAGAGGTGAGGGCCCTTAAATGAATGTCCCCTACATACGGAACCAGGTTAAAATCTCTGTCCAGATGCAGTAGATACCTGTGCAGGTAAAACTCACACATCAGATGTTGAGTTGGCATGTCATGACTTCTCAAGATTCGGAGAAATTGTACACCATCTTCTATCTCATAGCTGATCTCGTTTCTGATGCTTTCCATTGAAAATAAAAGGAAACGTTCATGCAAAAATAAAGAATAACAAGAAGCAAGGAGACGACATGCCATAACCTATTGCACCAGACTGAACATCTGCTCCTTATTGGCCGTCAGTTTTTCCACTTGCTTTTCCAGCTGCTCCATCTTGAGCTGCTGCTTTGCATGCCTTAATCTCATAACATCTATGTGCTCCACATATCAAAAGATGGTTGTGGAGGCTCTTTCCTTGGTCCTTATAATCTCATTTTTGTATTGAGCCACAGTAGATTTCCAAGACTGTATTTTGGCTGTTAAGGCATATTCCTGGTCTTTGAACAGTCGTTCGACCGGGTCTGTTTGAGTGGCAACAGAGGTTGTGGCTGTCAGGCCCACTTGAGTTTCTGCTTCAACCCCGATGGTCTTGGACTTTTTGGCTTGTCGCTTGTACTTCTTTATCTGCTTCTACATTCTGTGCCACTTCTTTCTTAGTTTCCTTACCTCCATTTTGAGTTGCATTGTCTCCCTAAACTGCAACTGATACTTTTGCTTAATTGGAAGTCTTCGTTGTTCACACAGCTCTATCCATTCCTGCTATTCAGTACTTCCTCCATTTCAGCGATTGGAGGTAAATCTCGCGAAACCTCTTTTGTTAAGCCCACTGTCGGGTTTTCCTCCACTATCTGCCTTTCTTCAATTATTTCATGCTTCACGGCCTTCTCACCTGACTATGTTGTTGGTTCATTCGTCGAGACCACTTCGCTTGGTCCCTCCTCTTCTCCAACGGTGATTTCTTCTTCGTGTGTGCTCACTGCGACTAGTGATGCCCTGGCAAGGTGCTCTCTTGCTACTGTGCTTGTTGGGATCCCTTCCGGTTCTTCAGAATCAGGAATCTCTGTCTCTTCTTTCCTTTCTGACTCCAAGGTGCCTATCGCCTATGTAGCATTTACCCTGTATGGTTGTGACCTTTGTGACAGATTCAGAGCCACAGGAACAAAAAACTCTTCTTCTTCTTTCTGCCGTGGGGAACAAGTTACTCTCGCTCCTCTTGGGATAAATAAGGAAAACTAGAACGAATCCTCAACATTCGGCCCTGAAGTTGACACTGGTTCTTGTGGGTCAGCGTCAACCTCACGCCCTAATTCTCTCGTTACTTCCTCCACTAGTCCCCTAGTTTCTTCAACTTTGGGCCCTTCTTGTCTTTGTTCTCTCTCTTCCATGGGTTCTATGGTCGGAGTGGTCATAACCTCCTCTTCAATCGTATTCTCCTCCTCCATAGCTTCATGGTGGTAGGAGTTCCTTGTGGAGTACCCTCGGTCACCATATCGACCGCTTCATCCACGCTGGCTTGTTGTGGGTCTGCTTTCGTGGTTGCCATGTTATCAACTTGCTCCGCTAGTTCCATGGGCGAGACTAGTTCTTGTGTGACAGCCTCGGTCATGGTACTAGTGGGCCTTTCTATATCAATCCCCACATCTACCATTGACTCCACAGTTTCGGCTTACTCTTGGGGACCCGCCTCATCTCCAAGTTCTTCTATTTCCATATCCATTTATTTCGGCTCCCCCTGGTCAATATAATCATCATCTTCTGCATCCTCCTCCATAGCTTCAGGTTCTTCTGCCCTGGCGGCCACAACAACTGCTATTTGTTCCTTTGTGGAATCCCGAAACAACTCCCATGGAATAAGGATTTGTCTAATAGCATTCATTATCAACAGTTGAACCAACCCATGGTGAGTGGTGACTGCCAAAACCTGCCACAACCCCTGAGCCGAATGTGCCATTAAGTGAAGCCTCCTTAGTAGAAAATAAGGCACATTTATTGAAAAAGCTTCCACCTGTGGAAATCGCAGGTGAGCTAGTATGCAGAGATGGTATTTGAAGTTGGTGGAGTATCTTCCTTCGCATGTCGTATATTTTCTGACGAACTTTGCTACTCCTCCCCATGGATGTGGTAGTGAGTTTCTGTCATACCCTCGACCCTTTTGTGCAATACTCTTGCCTGCTTGTAGAAAGGCCTCGGGGAATTCTGGGAGGGTGGTCCTTCTCGAAAACCATCACTGCCCAACTTGAGGAAGCCTATTGACTTCTGCGATGATTTCCTCTGTTACAGCGATCTCAATTCCGCGGACCCGAGAGCCTTCTTCTCCCAAGTTCAATGCAAATTCTATCGTCATTTCTTCATTCGACCTCCTCAATCTGTCAAAATAAACATCCCAACCTACATTCTCAAAAACCTACCACGCCTCTTGATTGTTCTGAATTTCGCCTGTATTCTCAGGTTCATAGTGAATTGATCGGCCACCCATTGTTGTAGAGGAGAAATCAGCACAACGACTGTAGTTGGGTGGCAAGGGAGAGTGATAGGTCTCCAAACCGTTGGAAACTGAAATAACGTCATGGTCGATTTGGAAACAACAAATGAACAATACTAGTACATTTGGGAATGATGACAAGTTAAGGCGGTATTGTGGGATGTTTCTGAAATTTAATGCAGCGTGTTGGGAGGGTGGCTAATACGACTTTGCGCGTACGAATACGCATCTCAACACATCAAAAGTATGATTATAGAGTACCGAAATCATAGATTCGGTTAGGTAAGGATCATGTGTCATAAATGCTTTTTCGAGGTATGCTGTCATTCATTATGACGGTTCCCCCCCACCAACTTAATGACGGTCGTCCATGGCACGTTTTAATGTCCTTTTTGAATATTTAATTAAATCCATAAAATCGATGGAGACGTACTTGTGGAACTACCTTTGGTGGAGTAGCAGCAAAAGTTCTGACGGAGTAGCAGCAACATCTAGTAGCAGTACATGGAGTAACAGCAACAGTGCATAGTAGCAACAGTGAGTCACAACACAGCGAGTAACAACAACATTGAATAGCAGCAACAGTGAGTAACAGCACCAGGAGTAACGAGAATAGTGAGTAATTGCAGTTGCGGAGTAGCGGAACCGGCGGAGTAACGACACTGGCGCAGTAACGACAGTTGCGGAGTAGCAGCGTCGACGGAGTAACGACAGTTGCAGAGTAATGGCAGTTATGGAGTAACAGCAGTTACGGAGTAACGACACTTAGCGGAGTAACAACACTTAGTGGAGTAACGACAACTACAGAGTAACAATAGTTACATAGTAACGATAGTTACGAAGTAACAACACTTAGTAAAATAACAGGACTTAGTGCCTCTCACCAGTGGAATACAAAAATATCTTCATGACAGCACTGGTGGAGTAACAACATCGATTGTTACATTTCTCCTCGCCATATTTCTTTGTTATTCCTGCAAAAAACAAACAAATAAGTAGCAATAGTATTATATATATATATATATAGGACAGAGTGAGAGTATTCTCTTTTCCAATGACCATTAAATCAGATAAAGCAGAAATATTTTTAAGGCATCTTTAGAGGCTGGACGGTGGTATAGTTTTAGACAGTGTCTGTTTACTAAGAACGAGGTATGGTTTTCATCTATTGTACTCAGTCTAACTATTCCATTGTCGAACACTGCGTCCACTTGATATGGCCCCATCTGGCGAGTGCAGAGCTTGCCTTTGAAATCCTTAAATCAGGAGTGATACAGTAACGCCCAGTCCCCCACATGAAACACCTTAGTTTTGATAAATTTATCGTGCCATTTCATTCCCTACTATTGAATAACAATAGTTTTTTGAACATCCACCACTCGAATCACATCCAACTCATTCAGCTGTTCCAGTCGGTGTTTCTGTGCTTCTGATAGATCTACGCCTACTTCTAGAGTTTTTCTGAGTGTACTAATCTCAAATTCCACTGGAGACAAGGGGGATTTCCAATAAACTAATTCAAATGGAGAAAACCCTGCTGTATTCCACCATGTTGTCCTGTATGCCCATAAAGCTTTTGGAAGTTTCTGTGCCCAGTCCCGGCGATGGCTTGCTACTGTCTTTCTCAAGATATTTTCCAATACCTTGCTTGTGCTTTCTACTTGTCCATTCGCCTGGGGATGATAGGGGTTTTCACTCTATGTTTGACCCCATAATTCTACATCAACTTTTCTATCATATGAGATGTGAACTATGATCCACCGTCTGATACAATTTCCCTTGGAGTCCTGTACCGGGCAAAGATTTCTTCAAAAAGGAAGTCTGCCACTACCTGCTCTGTTGCTCTCGTGACTGCTCTAGCTTCCACCCATTTAGTTACTTAGTCAATACAG
Organism: Pinus taeda; assembly: GCA_000404065.3. NCBI lineage: Eukaryota > Viridiplantae > Streptophyta > Pinopsida > Pinales > Pinaceae > Pinus > Pinus taeda. Next base: position 14,005 of record APFE031397076.1, on the reverse strand, counting down.
ACCAGGATGTAAGCTTTCTGATGAGAAGGTGGGTTAAAGGGCCCAACAAAATCGATGGCCCATTTCTCAAACGGTTCAAGGACTATCTGGGGCTGAAGAGGCATTTCATCTACTATCCCAGGTTGTCCCATTGACATCTATCACACCTTCGAACATAATCCCGAGCGTCACGAAAGATGGAGGGCCAGTAATATCCCATTTGCAGCACCTTATGACTTGTTCTTTTATCTACAAATGTCCTCCACAGGGTCCATTGTGTGCAGCTTTTAATATCTCAAAAATATCATCTCCTGTCACACAACACCGAATCTGTTGGTCAACCCCTGTATGGAAGAGATATCCTGCCACCCATGAATATCAGGTAATCTGGTGAATGATCTTCCTTTGCTCCTTGTAGGACAGATGGCGAGGAAATTTACCTGTAGCAAGATAATTAGCAATATCTGCATACCACGGAGTGTTAGCAGAAACTGCAAAAATATGCTCATCTAGAAATTTATCTTCAATTGGTGTATCCTTACCATCATGTTCTGTCCTAGATAAGAAATCTGCAACCACATTGTCCTTCCTTGGTTTATCTACTATGGTAATATCAAATTCCTGTAGTACCAACAACCATCTTGTAATACGACTAGGGGTAACAGGTTTGTTCATTAAATACCTGATGGTTGCATGATCAGTGTGCACAAAAGTAGGATACCCGGTAATGTAGTGCCGGAACTTATTGATGGCATAAACAATAGCAAGGAATTCTTTCTCAGTCACCGTGTAGTTTAATTTAGCAAGGGCCAAATTTTTACTAACATAGTAGACTGTGTAAGATACCTTACCCTCTTGTTGTCCCAACACTACACCAATTGTTGTTTGAGAGGCATCCGTATGAATGTGGAAAGGTAATGCCCAGTTGATGAGCCCCATAAATGGGTAATTATATGGGCTCATTTTGCCTCTTAACTCAGTGTAATCCACCATTATCCTTAGTTTATTGCATGTTTTCGATTATATTTATGCTAATAGAGTGAATTGGGTTAGTCATTATGCCATGAAGTCTAATGTGTGCGTTATGCAGATTTTTTGTCAATTTTGGGACAAAGTCAAAGGATTAATGAGCATTTGGCAGCCAATAGTCGAGGAAAACAAGGGAGAGGATTTGTAGGAGGGTGTCCCCCTCATTTAAGACTCCCTACCTCGAATCCTCCTTCAGAAAACTCAGAGCACACACAGCCACATTGATGCATCAAAGGGGCAGCCGAGCAAGTGAAGAAGAACCATTGTCATAGGATAGATGCTTGTTCGGCTTTGAAGTCTTTTCAGTTTGAAGAGATTCGGAAGCAGAAGCAGGCTTCTAAGTTTCTCAAGTTAGCCAAAAATTCTTCGTTGTATGATATAGCTGAGAGAACGTTTTCCCATACCGTGTCTTCGCTGATCAAATATCAGCGCTCAAAGATCAATTAGATGGTGGCTCACAAGGGTTTTCTGATCTCCCTTCGCTGGAGGTTATTGTTAGCTCAACTCTCTCTGTTGAAGCTCATCTTGTCGTTCCCCTAGATCTGCTCCATTTTCCTTTGGATTGGCAGTCTTATGAGTTACGTTCAAGTTTAGTGGAGAGCAGCAAGATTTCTCATTGCTGCACAGAGGGTGATCATGCTATCCTTGTGCCCTGCAATTCGGTGTTTTCTTCTCCCATTCCCCCTGTTATGGAGCGCAGAGCGTATCTCATGGACAACATTCCTGGCATCTGCGTAGAAAATTAGCGTATTGGTTCGCAAGACAGCGCCTCGACGATGGGTGGCTCTCCCTCTTTGCGTGAGAATGGGTTACTAGCCTCCAATTTTGGTCCATATCGTAATATTCCAGGTCCAGTGATGCCAATACGTGAGGTAAGCTCCTCCTCTTCAATGCGCAGCAATGACTCTCTACAGTTGGCTTGTTTATCCTATGGGAGCTGCGTAGACTGGACAGGTACCAATCTCTCCCAACGCTCTGTTTTTAACACTAATATATCGTGTATTAATGATAATAATATAATTGATATTAATTTCATTAATAATAATAATAATATTATTATTATTATTATTATTATTAATATAATAATAATAATAATAAAAGTATAAGTAATAGTATTAGGTTGGATATTTATAGTAATAAGATTAATGATATTAATAATAAAAAGGATGCATTTTTTAATAATACAAACAATTATAAGAGAAATAACCTTATTAATAAGAATAGATTTATGGATAATAATAATTTAAAGTAGAGTAATCTTCCCCCTCCTCCTTCTCATATTAATAATAAGGCTATCAATTTATCTAGTTTCTCCTTTCCCCCTTTAGTTTTTAGAGTTTTGGGTAAAGGATTAAATTTTGCCTTAGCCCCCAAGAAGATCCCTGTAGATGAAATCATTTGTGATATAGAGTTTGGTTATGGGTTTACTTGATAGAGTTAAGAACACTATTAGGCAGGATTGTGATGTTGTCTTGAGAAGCGCAAAGCCCCCAAAGAGCAACCTTAGCAAGGAAGAATCGGTAGCCCTCAGATCCTTAAACAATAACAAAGATATCGTTGTTCTAAAAGCCGACAAAGGTGGACTTGCCGTCATTCTTAACAGGGTAGATTACCACAATAAGATGTTGGATCATCTTCATAATAGTGGAAGCTATAAAAATCTTTCCAAAAACCCGCTAAAAAAGATTTCTAGGAAGGTGGCCCTTGCCATTAAATCCAGTAGCTCTACGAGTTCCTTGCACCATAAACTCATTGAGAGAAACCCTATCACTCCTAGGATCTATGGACTCCCTAAAATTCATAAGGAAGGAGCTCCCTTAAGGCCCATTTTCAACAAAATTGGAGGTCCTACCTACCTTCTTGCAAAGTTCCTTGCGTTAAGGCTTAAGCCCTTAGTTGGCCATACGGATTCCTTCGTAAAAGACTCTGCTTCCTTTATTAATGAACTCAAGGGCATTAAGCTTGACTTTGGGAACATTCTTGTTAGTTTTGGTGTTGTTTCCTTGTACACTTGCATCCCTATTAATGAGGATATGGAGGTAATCAACCCCTAACTGATCCTGACACCACTCGGCTAGTTGAGATCTCCCTCACTTCCACCTTTTTCAATTTTGAGGGTGAGTTCTTTGAGCAAACCTATGGGGTTGCCATGGGCTCACCCCCATCCCCTGTCGTTGCTAATTTGTTTATGGAAGATTTTGAATCCAAGGCTTTAAACTCTGCCTGCCTCTTGCCCAAGCTTTGGAAAAGGTATGTGGATGACACCAATGTCATCTGGTCTCACAGCCAAGAGGAGTTAGATCTCTTCTTCGATCATCTCAACAATCAATCCTCGGCCATTAAGTTCACTAAGGAACAAGAAATCGATGGTTGCCTCCCTTTCCTTGATATTATTATTTCTAAGAATAGTGATGGTTCCCTCTCCCACCAAGTGTTTCGAAAGAAAACACATATGGAGCAATATCTTCATGCTAGTTCCCACCATTTCCCAGCTTAGAAGATGGGTGTTCTTAATACCCTTACTACTCGTGCCCTAAGGATCTCAGATGAAAAGAGCTTTGAGAAAGAAAAATCCCATCTCCTTGATGTCTTTGTTGAGAATGGTTATAGTAGACACTTAGGTTAGAAAGCTTTCCTCAAAGCTGCCAGGAATTCTCTTACTAAAAGAAAACCGAAGGATCGGATTCCTGGTGTCCATCTTCCGTTTGTTCAAGGGATTATTGACAGGATTGCAAGAATTCTTAAGAAGCATAATGTCCCAATGACCTTTAGACATTTTAACACCATTCGTAAGTCCCTAAGATCGGTGAAGGATCTTATCGACCCTAGAGATATGAAAGGTGTATACATTATCCCTTGTTCCTGCGGGACCCCCTACATTGGTGAGACTAGTCGCTCAATTAATCAAAGGATTAGTGAGAATGCAGTTGACCTTAAGCATAGAAGAACCAAGTCTTCTGCCTTAGCAGAACATGTGGAGAAAACCAAACATCATGTTTGTGTTGAGGAGGCTAGTGTGATTGCTAGGGTTTCGCAATTCCACCATCGAAAATTTAGGGAAGCCCTTGAGATTGAAAAAAGGCCGAGCAATCTCAATAGACAAGATGGTTGGAAAATTTGTAGTTTCTGGGTCCCAGCACTCTCGTCCTAGTCGCTTTCTTTTCTTCCCTCCCCTTTTTTTTTGGCTGGTTCTTATTATACCGTATACTAACAATTTCAACTAATAGATAGTTTTTATTACCTATACTGTTATATAATAATAAGTTAATCTAACATTTAGATATTCGATTAATTATTTAGGGACATTTAAAATATTATTTTCAATTCCTTTAGAACAACTATTATCCGAATAAAATTTCATTGTAAAGTAAATTCATATAAACATTGGATTAAATCTCGATAATTGATTGGATAGATCAACCTCTAGGTTAATTAGATAAATAATTATTTTTATTAAAATATGATCCTCAAACCTGACTTTTATATAGTACCTTTTATAACTAACTAATAACTTAATAATCATTACTTTATATATATATATGCCCCTTTGACGTTTTATAGTAATATAACTTTCAATTTGATAAATTAAATTAATTTATTTCTATCCCCGTGGTCCTAGTCCATCTAACTACTCCCCAGTCAAATTTAGTTGTTATAGTCGTTTCCTGATCTTGAATTATAGCCGTTGGAGGTCTGCTCTATCTATTTAACTTGCATAGCTTGATTTGCTCCTCAACTTGTCCTGACGATGAACCACACTGGTTGGTTCGAAATGCGTTGACAAATGAAACACCATGTGATTTACGCCGAAAAATCTATCGTAAACTAGATTATCCCTTTCAATTCTGCAATTTCCATTTCAGCGAAAGTAGATTAGTTCTTTCAATTCTGTAATTTCTATTCCAGATTAGTCACTTCCTTGCTTTCATTTCAATTCTACAATTTCCTTTCAGCAAGTTCATTTCAATTAGTTGCAATTTGTTTGTCAATCAATTTCAGTTTTGCAGGTACAAGCAGTGAACAAAAAAAAAAAAAGAGATTCCCTTTCATGCCTCGTAGGAACAAAGATAATTCAGGGAAATTCCTACCCAACACCCCCGCCACATCACAAAGCCGCCCTTCTCTCTTCTTCAATGGCAGTCATCCAGAAGATCCTTTATGAGAACAACCTGACATATTTGAAGAACCTATAGGAGAAGAAGATGAAGAAACCATCCCTCCTGAGACAATGGCTGAAAATTGAAATGCTAGGGGAATGGAGAAAGAGTAGAGGGTACCTTACCCATCCAAGAGACCAATGGGCACACTAAAATGAAGAACATAAGCCCTTCAGCCCTACCTCACTTCCATGGATTAACTACAAAAGATCTTGACACATTCCTATTTGAGTTTGTTGTTATATGTCGAACCTATGACTATGCAGAAGACGAGCAGAAGTTGAAACTATTTCCTTCTACCCTCAAGGATGTAGCATTGTGCTGGTTCATGGGGTTACCTGGAAATAGCATCACAACTTGGGCTCAAATGCATCAAGCCTTTAATAACAAATATCAGGACTACTGTAGGTCAAAAGACACCAAGGAAGAAATATTTCGGATGACCATGGGAAGTGATGAATCCTTGGAGGATTATGAAGAGAGATTCCCCGAATCTCTGAAGTTGGTCCTACTCAAGGGAATTCCGGAAGACCTTCTAGACACCCTCCATTTATTGGCTGGGGGAAACATCTACCAACTACCTTATGAAGACATAAAGGTTGTCTTTAGAAACCATTCTAGGGCAGCCAAAAAGAGAGGTAGAGGGAGTCAACCCATGGCTAGTACCTCCTCATCCAGTTCGTCCCTCAAAGGTGAATTTGGAAACATGCTGGAAGATTTCAAGAGTGAGATGATGCAGACTCTTGCCATGCAAATGGATACCTTGCATATCAAAAGGAAACAAGAGGAATCAGAGAGGGCTTTGGCCATTTTTTGTCCTAGGTGCACTAGAAGACATCCTAGGATCGAATGTCCATTGAACTCTATAGAGGTGTATTCAGTCTGTGAAGAAGATCATCTTATAGATAAGTGCCCTTCCTTGTCCGGACTTAAAGTTGTATACCAAGGGGCCGAAGGAGCCACTGAACCACTCTATTTCATAAACCAAAGGAGGCCGCATGGACCTAGACCTTACCAGCAGGGAATGCAAGGGACATCCCACGCATACTACAACCCCAATCAAGCCAGTTGCATGCCTTCTTGGGGCCTGTTGATGCCTCGAAAATCATTGCATCAACATCGGGGAAAACCACCCGGTCCGGACCTTAATGCAACTCCTTTTCTATTTGGGATGGTGGCTCCAATTGGATATAATGGGACCAGTTTCCCAATGATGAATAAAAAGGGGATGGATGAGTGACTGGTTTTCTAATAAGTGATAATGGATGGATGACTTAATCTAAAGAGCGAAAATACAAATAACTATTCTATCCTGGGAAATTTCTATTCTTAAGTGCAGTATTTGATGATCTCTGTTCATTAATAAGCATATAGATGACTCTATTCGATAAACATAGACATTCATTCATATAATAATTGCTTTGTTCAAATAGTTGAACAAAGTAATTAATAAAACATTGTTACACTTGTCTTTTATATATTACTGAAACATGTATGACTAAAAGAAAATCATCTTGTAAACATCCAATAGTGGAAAGTATAAAGAATGTTGTTGAAACACATGCATATATTCAATAATAGCAAGAGTAATCAAATAATAATTCACATAAAAAGAATGAATTCAGACATAGATAGTAGTACCATATGTGTTGCAAATGATTCCCAACATCAATCGCAATTCGAATTCCTTCTTTCAACTCAGAGATACTTTTAAATAAAGGCAGTAGTGCACATCCACATAAAAGCTTCATTGTCAAAAATTGGAATAATTTGGCCTAGTCTTTATAAAAAAATATTCTTGAAGTACAATAGTGTAACTTCAGGTTTGAGTCTTATACAAAAACTGAGGACCCTTTCTAAATGCATGAAAGGGTCTATAAATACTTAATTAAACTAACTAACTACAAAATTAAAATGCTATTTAATTGGTATAACTTGATCTTGAATATCTCCTTCACAGCAATTTGGTAGTTGGCAGTATGATTCATCGCTCTGGCTATTTTCCCTTTGATCTGAGTTGGCCTATCGCTAGCATCGGTTCCACTTCTTGAGGGCGGCTGAGCCGAGTATGTGGCATCGTGTATATCGGGAATGATACACCCGATTGCATCTATTAGACACTTGAGGGCGGCTCTCTGGCTGTATGGTTTTACTAGGAACAACCAATAGGTGTCCCAATTTAAACTTTGAATACTTGTAATCAACCTCCCATTCTTTTCCAGCTCTTGATAACATGATTGCTCCAATGTTTTAGCCGATAGAAATTTCCCTGGTGTACATTGAGAGATCATATTAGATAAATAGAGAGTATTGTTAATTAATTCAATCAAATTACTTGTGGATAATTTGCATCTAGAAACTGCTCTCTCTGCCTTCATCAATTGGGACTACCATTCCAAGAATAGGAGTTATTTATGTGATTCTAGGATTTTAGGCAAATTTGCTACCTGTCCCTCACTAGTGTCCTACCAAGTAAGAAAATATGTTAAGGTCTCATCGGCCTGCTCTAAGTCTTGTCTAGCATCGACTGATTTATCGATCATTGATGTTGTTATGTCATACAAGGGTTCAACTTGAGCAATTTTATGACACAATAGTCTTATTTGTGTTACCAGTGCCTTATTAATCTGTAGCGCTTCCGTCCTGAAATCGGCAAGCTGCGGAAGACTCTTGAACTTATCTATTTGAAGTGATAATTGAGCAATCTGCTCATCTTTTGTCTTTACCATTAGTTCATTCATCGTCTTCAATTTTGCCAATGCTTACGATAATTCTTTCTGCCTTTGAAGCGCGCTTGAATCTACCCTCTGTTTCTCTTCAAGTAGCTGCTTGTTCAGTTGATTATTTAATTGTTGCTGAGTTGACAATTGGTGTTCTAATTGTTCAGCTTTATGTTGTGCCTCCGATAGCTGTGTTTGTAACAAAATGATTGCATGGTCTTTTTCTTTTAGCAAATTACTCAATTCCGATGCCTTGTCCATGGTGGCCGCCGAATAGGCTCCGACATACTGGGACAACTTTGTTAGGTCATCGGAAGGATCGAACTCCTCTTTCCAAACTACGTTGGTTGTCTCTGTTTGTTCAGGGAATAGGGAAGGTTGATCAATCCTTCTCCTTTTCTGTTGTCGCTTTACTACGGCCCTGTGTTTTGGGCTGTAAAAGACATCCAATGGAGGTATATCCTCCACTTGCAAAATGATTTGATCTGAAGGATCTTTCGGAATTATTTCTAAGTCTGTACTAGGGGGTAGGCCGTTGGTTCCTTCACTTGGAACCTTTTTTGACACTGTATCCTGTGTATCTGTCGCTTTGGATGTATCGGCGTCTTTTGAGCTTTCCAGATTGCTTATGATTGAGTTGAATTGCTTCCATTCTTGGAGCAATTTCGGGTCAATCTGGGTATTGACATTCACATCCTTGTTGCTCTTATCCTGCTCCTTTTTTTGTTCCTCCTCATGTATTTTCTCTTGCTCTTTCCTTCGCGCTTCCTCCTATTCTTTCCTCTGTACTTCCTCCTACTCTTTCCTCTGGACTTCTTCAAAAATTTCTGATGTATTAGGAGGTTCGTTGGTAAATCTAGAGGGAGAGTTTGCAACCTCTGCTTTCTGAGTTTGTTGAATTCCACCAACCCGTCGTCGTGATATCTCATTTTTGCTAGTGCTTGAACCTAAAATAATGACTTCGCCGAAGAAAATAGGTCATCAAACTCATCTTCTTTATGTTCAAACTTAGTGAGTTTTGCCTGTTCCAGTACATTATAGATGATTTTCCTTGGATCAAATTGTCTATTAGGAAGAGTGGCGAGATTCAGTATATTTATCTTTTCTGCTTCTTTCTCTGCATGCTTATAGTCATGCAGAGTGTAAACACCACACCTTAGAGGAAAAGGAGGCCAAACTTGCTTCTTTGAATTCCTCAGAGTCATGGTCACTCCTGCGGACGTAAGCTGATATGCTATCTCTCTAGCCAATAGTTTGTCAGGTATGTACAAGGGGAGAACATGAGGCCTGGCAAGGCTGCCGAAAACTCTTATATATGTAAATTTATCCTCTCCAAACCAGTTTCCTAGGGCGGTTAAGTCAATCTCTGCTTGTGAGGAAATATTAGGAGCAGGCTTGTCAAAAATTGCATAGTAAATGGGCAACATAAATCCATTGCAAACTTGATACAGGTGGTATTTATAATGGGCTTTCCACAACTTCTGGTGATAGATATGAATTGGCATGGGGTCCTGTGGAGTCCATCTCCACCCCAGCACAGGAAATTCGGAGTTAAAACAAAGAGTATCTAAGATGTAGGCACTATAATAAAATGGAGGAATAGACCTATCAGTAATGCGAGTTTTATTTCTGAACTCAAGAATAGCAGTTGCTAACTTATCAGATAATATATTCCCCTAATCCATGATTTCGCTATTGACCGCTGCTTCCATTAAAGGAACCATCTCTATTGAGAATTTTGAGGAATCATGCAACCCCCGAATTCTACACATCATCGCCCCAGCGTAACAATAAGGAGAACACAATGAATCGACAGAGTACTTACCCGAGGACTCATGCTTGTGTCTTGCGGGGTTCTGTCTCCATTCCTGTATAGGTGTTGATTCAGTTTCATTTTCATCTCTGAACTTCTCCATAAATGCTTTGTTATACTTCTTCTGTGGCTCCGGCAAATGGTACATTTGTCTCAAATCATTGGGTTGAAACGAACCGAAGACTCTCCCGTCGACTGTGCAAAATGTTCTGTTTATAACCGGGATTTCCTCAAATACCCACCTTACTACATCTGTGTATGGAAGAATTTTCTCTCGAGCCGCTATCTGGTGTAAGTAAGAATCTGCTAAATCCTTTAGGGTAGCCTCGGACTTTCAGTTTGAACCTGCTGTAGCTTGTAATGATACTGCTTCAGGCTCTTCGGCTTCAACAAGATTATAGATGCTCTGCCAACTAGTATTGCCGAGACCAAGACATGTAGTGTCTGAGATCAATCCTTTTTTACTTGGTCCCGAATCAGCGGTAGATTTTCCTCTTACTGCGGAAGCTGAAGCTGTTCCAAATTTTTTAGATTTCTTCCCCATTTGGCCTAAATTTGCTGCTTCGGAGGAGCTCTGTGCAGGAGATAAAATGAACGTAATGCAGAGAATAGGTGGTGCAAACCAAGTATGAAAGAGTTATATCAATCAATGAATAATGAAGGATTAAAATAATATTGCCGCGAATACAATCTCTGAAGAGATTTTGGCATAACTGCTCCATTAATTGGCCATTTAAACCTGTCAATCATTTAAATGTTCATCATATCGTTTATTCGCGGAATAATTCATTTGAGCGTGGCTTTGATTTTTTGGCGGTTGATCACAAGTGAATCACTATCGAGAATAGAAAGGCTTTTAATAATAATTTAATATAATATACCCAAGCCTTTACAATCCTTTTTGAAATTCGTGCTTAGCTTTATTGCAATCAGAGATCGGAGGAATGCTCGAGTATTTACATTTGTGTCATTGCGAAATCCCCGATCGTCGATAGCGATAAAGCTAATTCACATCGGGAGTTTTTAGAAGGGAGCCTTTTGTTGCATGTATGTTATATTCCTCGATCGCTGATAGCGATATCGCATCGGAGCATAGAGAGAGGGCCTTTTGTTACAATCGCTTACCTTTCCCGATATTCGATAGTTATTCACTTGTCGCATCGGGGCAAACCAATGGGTCTTTTTGTTATGCATCCTTTTTTATTGCGATATGCGATCTTGCGATTGCTTTATTGCAATAATAAAGAATTATTCATTTATTTTTATAAGACCGATTTATGTTCACTCAAAAGGTTTATAATATATTATTTCTTTTCGAACCTTTTGAGGAGAGATAAATTGATACCAATTTTATTCATAAATCTAAAAGGGACCCATTTCATATTATAGTTTGAAAGTAAAATTTTATGAAATGGGGGGTTGTTGTACAGCACAACAATTGGCGATTCGCTGGAGA
>APFE031397075.1:0-18318 GCA_000404065.3 Pinus taeda | reverse complement strand
ATTATATTTTATTTCATTAAATTAAAAATTTATTTTTCAATAGTTGAATTAATGGAAATAGGTCATTGAACTTACTTCTTAATTGTTGAATAGGAAGCAGCAAGGTAAATTTTTAATTCTAGCTTTGCTTTGTTGATACATTGGAAGAAATTTTTAATTCTAGTTTTGCTTTGTTGATCCATCGGAAAAATACAAGTTCCTTCCCATTTGCGCAACATTGGTGAAAATAATACAGGGAAGGTCAAAACAAGTTTGGAACTAGGCAACCGGAAATTTGAAATAATGTAGAGAAAGGCAAAGCTAATACTAAGATCAATTAACTTTTGTAATTTTTTTTATAAGAATAGTATATATAATTTTCTTATAAAAAATCCATCTTTTATTTTTATTTTATATTTTTTTCAATAGAACATATCAAATTGCTTAATTCATTATGTGATTATAGAAGCTTTAATCATAAAATACCAACCTTTTTTATCTTAACAAATTGATAATTTTTATTGGAAAAAAATAAAAAAATATATAATTTTTATAGAAAAAAATAGTAATTTCTATATTAGAAAATTTTATAAAATAACAAATTGCAATTAAGAAAAAGATAATTCTTACTTACAAGAAGTTATAAAATAGAAAATAGGTTGCAAATCAATAACTCTTATATAAAACATAAAAAACAGTAATTTCTGTTTTGGAGAAATATCTAATTATAAAATTTTATGTTTTTGTTAAAATTTTGAATATAATGATTTTTTATTTAAATTTATAAAAAATAAATATATTTAAGTATTTATAAGATGTATAGTGTCGAATTTTTTCCGTATTGAATTTTATAGAGTCGTATTTTTTCCGTATCGTATCGAATTCGAATCCGAATTGGAATTCGAATTTGGTAACTATGAAAAAAACAATTGGATATATAAATAGTGAAATGAAAGAGAGAAGCATGAAAAGTTCGTTATGGGAGCACCCGTTAAGTAATATAGAGGGGAAATTGTTATTGTGGTGGTGTTAATTCTTATTTATGCTGAGTTAACATTACGTTTGATATAGCAATATCCTGTAGGCACCTGCGGGTGTGATTACAATCTTGTCTAGTATTAAAAGGAGCAATTGTTGTAGCAACAACTAATAAACTCAAACGGCTCTGAAACGCCAACATCGCTGGACGTATGATTCCGTCTTTCCGCCATCATCATATATAGAAACCTTGAATAACCTTCCACCTCCTATTCTTGGGTTGAAGCTTTTTGATGAAATACGAAAATTTGCATCTCTTGGTTCAATTCGTTCTCTAGTAACAACACTTAAAAGACTTGTAGCTTCCTTTTCTAAACATTTCCTCAACAACAACTTGAATGAGGAAGTTGTCCATGCCGTTGTGCCATTGTAGCTTGAGATCCTTTTCCAAGAAAAAACATTTCCTCAACAACAAATTGAATGAGGAAGTTGTCCATGCCGTTGTGCCATTGTAGCTTGAGATCCTTTTCCAAGAAAATTCGCGTCCATTGCATGAGAGCCTCTTCTCATTTTTTCTACTGTTTTCGAGTGGGACACCAGTCCTTAGTGAAGGACAATTTTGAACATCTGTATAAAGAGTATGGATTGATGGGAACAAGTTATGTACATTGGATTTCAAGCTTTTGTGGAAGTTTTTTGTAGCTTCATGTTCGGGATTATCCACACTTTCAAGTTCATTCTGCCGACGTTTCAAACCCCAAAGGGGGTCCATCATGAGGACAAATCAGAAAGATAGAAATGAATGAAAGATTATTGAGAGAAGGAGCTGAGCGTTTGGGTATAAATAAACTAAAGAACCCTAATATAAGGGCCCACACATGATTTTTAATTTTTAATTTTTAATTTTTTGTTATTATTATCATTCTTTTTATTTATTTACTTAATTGTTAATTAATAGGTCAGGTTTATTTCCCATGGGGCTTTTGGATTGACGGTGAATGGGTGCGCTGTTAAGGCACTCTTTGCAATAGGTCACCGGTTCAAATCCCCCGTGGGTACTTAGGTTAGTCTTAACGTAGAAAAAAAAATATGTCAGGTTTATTTAATAGATACTTAATTGTTAATTAATAGGTCACGTTTATTTAATAGATAATTTTAATTCATAGATATTTATATTTATATTTTATTTATTTATTATTTTATTATTATATTTTTTATTTAAATTATTTTTTTTTTTTATATTAAATCAACTATAATAGATTAATACTAATTATCTATTACTTTAGTATTTATTATGAATAATTTAATCATAAATATTTATTTATTTTTTATATTTAATTAAAATCATAAATATTTATTTTTATTATTATGCTTATATTAATATAGATATAAATTATTATTTTTAGCATCAACTATTAATTATCATTAGATTAATTAATAAATCAATTAATTAATTCGCCAATTAATTAATTAATTGATGGTTTTAATTCATAGATTAAAAACTACTATCATTTTAATATTTATCATTACCTACATTATTAATCAATGAAGATGATTCTCTTGTTCCTACATTGTTTCAAAAATTGTGTCCGCAGCTCTTCTCTCAATTTTTATCCTCAGGATTTCGAGAAGACAGATCTCTTTCCTTGTTTCCCCTCTGTACACGGAAGTTATGTTGGATTTCAAGCCTCTCTAGAAGTTTTTTGTAGCTTCATGTTCCGGATTATCCACAGTTTCAAGTTCATTCTGCTGACGTTTCAAACCCCAAAGGGGGTCCATCATCAGGACAAATAAGAAATATAGAAATGAATGAAAGATTATTGAGAGAAGGAGCTGAGCGTCTCGGTATAAATAAACTAAAGAACCCTAATATAAGGGCCGACACATGATTTTTAATTTTTCCTTTGTTGTTATTATTATCATTCTTTTTATTTATTTACTTAATTGTTAATTAATAGGTTAGGTTTATTTAATAGATACTTAATTTTTAATTAATAGGTCATATTTATTTAATAGATAATTTTAATTCATAGATATCTATATTTATATTTTATTATTTTTATATTTTTTATTTAAATTTATTTATTTTTAATATTAATCAACTATCATATATTTAATTACTTAATTAATCTATTACTTTAAGTATTTATTTAAATTGATAATTTATTCATAAATATTTATTTTATTTTTTTTTATTTTTTTTTATTATTATTTTTATATTTTAATTAAAATAATAAATATTTATTTTTATTTTTATTATTATGCTTATATTAATATAGATATAAATTATTATTTTTAGCATCAACTATTAATTATCATTAGATTAATTAATAAATCAATTAATTATTTCGCCAATGAAGCTGTACATGTTATAAAGATGGCCACAAATCCTGAAACAGCGAAGCTTGCAGAAATCTGTTTACGGTCCACTTTTTTCGGTTTTCAAGATCACTATTATGAACAAATTTCTGGATTTGCCAAGGGTTCCTCACTCTCACCTATTGTCGCCAACCTATACATGGAGTACTTTGAGAAAAAAGCTCTTGACTCATTCCACTTGAAACCAGCTTGGTGGAAAAGATTTGTCGATGACACCAATCTGAATTGGACCCACGGTAGAGCAGAGCTTGAGAAATTCTTCAATCGTCTTAACTCTTTATCCTCTTAAATCAAATTTACTATGGAGCTTGAAGAGAATGGTAAGATCCCCTTTCTAGATGCCCTGATCAGTAGAAGGGAGGATGGTACTTTGGGACACCAGGTCTATAGGAAGAAAACTCACACTGATAGCTATCTTCATGCTGACTCTTACCATCATCCCTCCCAGAAATCTGGCGTTCTAAACACCCTGGCTATTAGAGCTTTCAGGATTTCTGACCCTGATCACCTAAAAGATGAGATTGAACACTTAACCTCTGTCTTCAAAAACATTGGATACAAGGAGTGGAGTATCAAAAAAGCTATAAGAAGGGCTCAAGACAGGGCCCTCTCGAAGCGTAGCCCTGAAGACAAGAAAGAAAAACAAGGGAGGGTTTACCTTCCATTCATCCAAGGGGTTACCGACAAGATTGCAAAAATATTAAAAAAGAAAAACATAGACACTCAATTTAAAACATGTGGAACGATAAGGCAGATTATGAGGTCGGTTAAGGATAACATTGATCGTCAACAACTCAAGGGAGTGTACAAGATTGATTGCTCATGTTGTAGGAGTTATATTGGGGAAACAGGTCGATTTCTGAAAACAAGGCTTAAAGAACACGCGGCTGACATAAAGAATGAAAGATCCCGTACATCAGCCCTTGCAGAGCACTCATCCAAGACCAAACATCATATGTGTTTGGAAGACGCCAAGGTAATTGCAAGAGAGGACAATTATCACAAAAGAAAAATCAGGGAAGCCATTGAAATTATGAAGTTTCCGCAGAACCTCAACAAGGACAATGGAAGTGAAATCAGTGGAAACTGGTTTCCCCTGATCAGACAGATAAACCCCTCGAGACCCTTGGAAGCATAAAAAACAAAAATAAAAAACAAAAAGGACCTTCCATTCAGAAGGTTTGGTTTATTAATTAATTAATTAATCAATGCAAATTATTTAATTTAATTTAATTTAATTAATTATATTAATTAAATTAAATTAAATTAATGGCTTAATTAAATCAAAATATATAAATAAAATGTGATTAATCATAAAGGTTAGTAATAACTAGGTAATTAACTTCAATCATGAAAATAAATAAAAGTAAAATAAATCATTTAGGGTTTTTCAATATTGAATTTAATTTAACTAATTATTTTGGAAAAAATTTAAATTAAATATAATCAAATAAATAAAAATTTTAAATTAAATTAAATATCAATCAAATAAATAAAAAACAAATGAATAAATAATTTTAATTAATTAAAAACTAGAGTTCAAAAATAATAATAATGAGAAACTAATTAAGTAATTGATTAATTAATTAATTAATCTATTGTTAGTTTTAATGTAATAATTTTTATTTAATTATATTATTTTATAATAAATATTAAAATGATAGTATTTTTTAATCTATGAATAAATTCCGAAATTAATTAATTAATTAATTAATTAATTAATAATTAATTGGCGAATGAAATTAATTGATTTATTAATTAATTAATGATAATTAATAGTTTGATGCTAAAATAATAATTTATATCTATATTAATATAAGCATAATAAAAAATAAAAATAAATTTTTTTGATTTAATTAAAGCATAATAATATAAAAAAAAATTATGATTTTAATTAAATATAAAATATTTATATATATATATATATAATATATATAATTATATATATATATATATAATATTATATATTAATTAAATTATCAATTAAATAATCCTAAAGTAATAGATTAATTAAGTAATTAATCTATTTGATAGTTGATTTTATATATAAAAATAAAAATATTTAAATTAAATAAATAATAATAATAAATATATATATATATAATATAAATATAAATATCTATGAATTAAAATTATCTATTAAATAAACCTGACCTATTAATTGACAATTAAGTATCTATTAAATAAACCTGACTTATTAATTAACAATTAAGTAAATAAATAAAAAGAATGATAATAATAACAAAAAAAATTAAAAATTAAAAATTAAAAATCATGTGTCGGCCCTTATATTAGTGTTCTTTAGTTTATTTATACCCAGACGCTCAGCTCTTTCTCTCAATAATCTTTCATTCATTTCTATCTTTCTGATTTGTCCTGATGATGGACCCTCTTTGGGGTTTGAACGACAGAATGAACTTGAAACTGTGGATAATCCGGAACATGAAGCTACAAGTTCTGTACAATTTTTTTCTGCTACTTTGCCAGTGGCCCACCAGTCCCCAGTGAAGGACTGTTTTGAGCATCTGTATAAAGAGTATGGATTGATGGGAACAAGTTGTGTACATTTTCTTTGGCTCTTTTAGCGATATCTATTTTAGCATCCACTTCTTTATATATTTCAATATAATTTTGGGAAGGCATTATAAACTTTGTTACCTTTAACCTATCAGTATGTGAGACATTTTAATAGAAAATATGTAAATAATTCTAAAGTTTTATTTAAAAAATAAATTAATACACTTCATTTAAAGAATTGGAATTTTTTTAAAGTTACATTATTGTGGTGAAATTAAAAATATGTAAATAATTATAAAGTTTTATTTAAAGAAAAATTTACTATAATTATTTTAAAAAAATCTGAATTCATATTTTAAGTTATATGATTGTGGTGAAAACTCTAAATAGAATAAAAAATCTAAATAAAGTAAAAAATCTAAATAAAATGTAAATAAATTAAAAAGATTTTAATTGAAAAAACATAATTATGAATTTATATTGAAAAATTAAAGATATAAGAAGTTATTAGGTTGGAATCCTAAAGATTTGGAAAGCTAAATTATATTTCTATATTTAAGTCGATTGCATCCAGTTGATCTCTGCACATTTAGATCAATGTTTTATTGTTAATTCAATTGAATAAGGAGTAAATATCCAAAATAGTCATATATGAAATATGCATTGGAATCTTATGTGTGTCACAAGGTATTCACAAGATATTCATAGTAAGATTGTTTCAAAGAATTTTTTTGATATAGACATAAATGAGTTATTACTTTTTTCCACTTTAATTTACTTACATTTAAACTAAGCAGTAGAGAATAACTACTACTATGTAGTACTTATTCTAAAATACATTATAATTTTATTTTAATAATAATAATAAATTAATATATAAATTAGACTTATATATTTAAAAAAAATAATATGATTTTTAATTATGGAGATTTATTTTTTTTGTTATAAAGATCTTTAGTTTAATTTGTAAAACTTTATTACAATTTCATAAACTTATATGATGATCTTCAATAAGCATACTCCAAAATCTTTATTTTTATAACTACTAATAAAAATATTTAAAATAATTTATAGAGATTAAATCTTGTAGTACATTTAAGCATTATTAATTAAATTTATTTCAAAATAATCTATAAAGATAATTAATATGATGATAGCTACGAAATATAAATAAACATATCTATAGATATATTTAATATGATGGTAGCTACTAAATATAAATAAACATATCTATAGATATATTTAATATGATGGTAGCTACCAAATATGAGTATACAACCCTAATGACCCCGCGGTGAATGTAGGACGAGGTTACTGATTTCACTGGTATTGCTTAAAACATTAGT
Source organism: Pinus taeda (assembly GCA_000404065.3). Taxonomy (NCBI): domain Eukaryota; kingdom Viridiplantae; phylum Streptophyta; class Pinopsida; order Pinales; family Pinaceae; genus Pinus; species Pinus taeda. The sequence continues at coordinate 11,119 of APFE031397075.1, read as the reverse complement.
CCATAACGAAACGTTTCTGTAATTTTTATTTATTTGTCAGCCTTGAACTTAGATACAGATACAATTGTTGATCCATACCCAATGAATGTACAGAATCTGCAATTCAGGTAGTTGTATTATGAATGGTCGTCCAAAGAGCAAGATGCCCAACGAAGCAAGGAGCTGATATCATGGTTTCTAAGCTGTGTGCTTCTAGACCATCGTATAATCCAACAGAGAAAATTAAATGAAATGATTCTCATGCATTTTCTTGAAGAAAAAAATTATGTTTTCACATGTATGTCTGGTTGTGACTAGGTAGAAGCACACGGTTTGTCTTTACTAAGCGACTTTATTGTGTCTTCGAAAGCCGCTCAATAATTGTACAGAGCTAAAAGTACAGAGATTAAGCCAAACCTAATTTATAAAGCCAAAGCTGAATGTTCCATCAACTCTGAAACTGGAACTACTTATATAAAATAAAGAATAAAAAAACATCCACGGACGAGAGAACAAAATTCAGATTATCTAACTGGTCTTTAACGGCTGATACGCTTCTCTCCCGTGAGTCTATAGCCCAACAACAATTTCGTACCCGAACGCACCGTAGTGGAGATTTTATTGATCACACAGGCCGCAATGGCCTCTTTCACCCGTCCTCTCTGGGGCAGAGGCCGCTTCCTGCCTCCGCCTTTGCTCTTGCATCGAGCGACACACCGGCTACTTCTGCTATTCGAAGCATTAATAGTAATGCCCATATTGCTCTCTACAATTACAAACAAAAACCAGAAAAATATGATGGAAAGGAAAGATCTGGATCAGCTCTGTGCTCGTTGTACATCGTAGGGGCATCCAGGAATTTATAATAAAGAACACGTTCTTCTGCAAAGAGCTTGAATCGCACAGCAAACATGTATTGTTGTTACACCAGTATCGCACAGCAAACATGTATTGTTGTTACACCAGTGACCATGTATTAGACATGCCAGCCTGTCCACTACCCTCCATGCTCTTGCCAACTCATTGATCTATTGTTGTGCGGAGCAAGAATCATAAATTTTAATATTCCTATTCAATTGAACCAGGTTGACATTGTCGTTCACTGTACATAGAAGATAACATTGGTAACTGAAATCAGAATTTTTTATGCTTTATTGTATCTGTGCACGTGCACAGATAATCCACTCTTCACGCCAGGTCCAAATGGTTGCCTTCGAGATCAAGTTGTTATGAGTCTGTTGGTACCTCATGAGGATGCCGTGATTAATTACTTGCAGCCTTTTTAACTCCGTTTGGATAGGCGATACGCATGTAACGTGCTGCGCCAAATGACCACAATCTCCATTATTAATTGACATTTTATGTCTTATCGAACGGAATTATGTATACTTTTCAAAGTTGTATACTTTTCTTATTTAAATTATTTTTTTTTGTTGTATATATGGATTCTGGATTCAGTATTCTTACTGAATTTGGATTCAGTACTCTGAGAAACTTTTAGGACATTTAGATCATACAAAGTTACCCATTAAATTTATGATTTCAATAAATTACTACTAAATTTTAAAAAAATAAATTCAAAACAACTCACAAAATTAAAAAAAAAAAATTAAATTAAAAAACTCACCAAATTTTAATCTTTACATTACTTATTGAAATTATTTGAAATTAACTCAGAAAAACCCACCAAATTTTAAAACTCAGCAAATTTTAATCTTTACACTACCTTTTCTTTCAGTACGAATCTTTACATTACTTATTGTTATCGACATCGGAATTTTACTTGCGCCATCTTGCATGGAATTAAGACGGCTTTCGAAGGGCCAAAGGAGTGAATTCATTAATGTTATAGAGAATGCTAGAGAATGCTATAATATTCATAGCGTAACTCCCCGAGATATGATGGTCTTTTCATTAAGAAATTAATGAGCATCACCACCACTTATCCCTGAATTTCGTTTATCTATTGTCATGGTACGTGCTTTAATTTATTTTTTAAAATTTATTGCGAGAAAAATAATCATATTTCATGATAGAAAGATATATGTTATTGTCCTATCGAAGGCTCACTATCCACCTTAAGATTGATGTTTTCTTCCTACCACGGCTTTGTCCCTTTGGATACAAAACGGAGTGCATCTTTGTTTTATGTACCTGAGATCACGTTTATCTCTACAATGTATTTCTTCAATGTCATTGAAGGTACCAATATTTACAAAATCAAGAAATATCACAGAGATAAAGGACATTAGGAGAAATGTTTCTATGCTTTTACCATCAATAGTTTTCGATATATTAAAAGTGCTGCGCTAGTGCATTTTTGGGAAGTTGATTCAGTATCCTGTAAATGTGTTTGAAAGATTGCCCATCAAAACATTGATAATATTTTTTAATAAAATATAGAAGTAGGTTTAATTATAACTTTTCAATAAAGATATTATTGTTTTCCCATTTTATCACTATGTGGAAGTCTACAAAAATCTGTAATGTAGTTTTCTGATGCCTTTATCCTGGGCTATCTTCAGCAATGATCATACGGTTAGGAACTGAGGAACTCTGCTTTGTTGTTAATGCCTTTCCCATGGGCATAACACAAAGATATAATGATTATGAGCTATATATAAAACTATGCTAATTCCACACATGGGGATCTCCTCGAAGACCCATAGAAAAATCACTAAAGAATGTTGTCATCAATATGCAACATGATTGGCAGCCTTAACTTTTTAATCTTCCACTTAACCTCATATTCCATAGCCATCATTTCCACTTAACCTCATATTCTATAGCCATCATTGTAATGGAAACAACAATGATGGTTCGGTGATGTCTCTGCTTCTAAAGACCCTTGAATTCCTTGCCCACTAAATATGAAAAATAAAGATATATGACATCCTTGTCAAAGTTTGTAAGAGAGTTATCGAAAGCTAGTGTTGTAAAAATACTTGAAGGGTATTTTTATTCCATTGGTCTTGATTTTGAGTTCCTTTGTACCGATAAAAATACATATTGTGTATAGGTATGTATATATGTATGGGGAATTGATAAAAATATGTAGATTAATTTTCTTAAAAATTTCAAGGGTGTAAGCCACTCAAGTCCATCTTAATACAGCTTTCCCCTTACAATAATTTAAATTATTTGCAAGCCAAAACCTTATATTTAAGAGGAGCTTGAGTCTTCCAAAGCTAGGAACACCAGTTTTCTATTGAGTGAATGTGCTTTAATTGAAAAAAAAAATACAAGTATATTGTTGAAATTATAATTAAACTACAAAGTTGGTTATGATGATTTAGGTATATGTGAAAAAAATTCAATTCATGTATTAAAAATATTTTTTTTAATTATTTCAATATTTTTAAAATTTTGCTAAATATTAATGGTATTTTGATAGCATAATTTTAGGTTTGAAATATAGAAATTGTTAGATAATAGAATGTTTTTCTTTTCTACAAAACTATGTAAAATTTGTCTATATCAATAAGGTTTCAAAACCTAATAATAAATAAAATTTTGTTGTAAAAATATTATTTATAGTGTTTTGTTTAGACATAATAAATTTACGTGTATAAGTTTAGCGTGTCAGATAAAAAAATCATTAAATTTATAAATTAAGAAAAAAATATTTATAAAATAAGAGTATTTAGTTATCTTTGCTTTTTAGAAATTCTCTATGATATACACACTAGGTAGATTACATTTTAAAGCCACTAAAGTAGAAGTTTCATCTATGGCTCCATCTTGAAAGACATTTTTTAAAGTGCTAAGTAGAAATTATGTCTTTGCATATTTTGTACTTAAATGGCCATCATATTTGAAAACTTTGAAAATAAAACAATACTAATTCATACAAATATCCATACATAAACATTAATTCATTTTTTATATTTAATAAACATTAATAAAATCTATTTTAAAAAATAAATTTTCATGATGAAAAAAAACTCTATAACTATAACAATTACTCATCTTTTAATAAAGCCTAACAATATAATTAATTTCAAACATTATATATAATATTTATCCTCAATAAGTTTCATTAATATTTATAAAAGAAATATTTAATCCATGAAATACCATATAATTATATGAAAAGTTACCTAAAATACTATATGGTGACTTGTTTTGAATTAAAAATTGTGTTTTCTCAAGTAAATATTATAGATCTAAATTTATTATAACTATTTTTATTATAAAAAATAGATCTAGCCTATGCTTCCATACACCTAACAATGGCCATACGCAAGATATATGGTAAATAGATTTGGAAGTTTGATATATACACACTCACATGGTTGACTGTGTAAATATGAATTTTTTAAATTAAAATATTTTTAAACATTGTTTAAATATATTTTATAAATTCAGAAGATAGTATTGTACGTATGTAAATATAAAAGTATTGATTTATTTATTTTTTACTTATTTTGTTAAAATAATAAAATTACAGTTATTAAATTAAAAACTTATTTTTCAATAGTTGAATTAGTAAAAATAGGTCATTGAACTTATTTTTTAATTGTTCAATAGGAATTAGCGAGGTAAATTTTTAATTCCAGCGTTGCTTTGTTGATATATTGGAAGAAATTTTTAATTCCAGCTTTGCTTTGTTGATATATTGGAAAAAAAATTTAATTCCAGCTTTGCTTTGTTGATCCATCGGAAAAATACAAGTTCTGATTTGTGCAACATTGGTGAAAATAATACAGGGAAAGGCAAAACAAGTTTGGAACTAGGCAACCTTAGTGGAAAATTGAAATAATGTAGAGAAAGACAAAGCTAATACTAAGATCAATTAACTTTTGTAAATTTTCTTATAAGAATATATATATATATATATATATATATATATATATATATATAATCATCGTCTTTATTTTTTTTATTTTTTTTCCAATAAGAAATATCAACTTGTTTATTTTTTTCCAATAGGAAATATCAACTTGCTTAATTCATTATGTGATTATAGAAGCTTTAATACATAAAATACCAACCTTTTTTATCTTAACAAATTGATAATTTTTATTGGAAAAAAATAAAAAAATATATAATTTTTATAGAAAAAAATAGTAATTTCTATATTAGAAAATTTTATAAAATAACAAATTGCAATTAAGAAAAAGATAATTCTTACTTACAAGAAGTTATAAAATAGAAAATAGGTTGCAAATCAATAACTCTTATATAAAACATAAAAAACAGTAATTTCTGTTTTGGAGAAATATCTAATTATAAAATTTTTATGTTTTTGTTAAAATTTTGAATATAATGATTTTTTATTTAAATTTATAAAAAATAAATATATTTAAGTATTTATAAGATGTATAGTGTCGAATTTTTTCCGTATTGAATTTTATAGAGTCGTATTTTTTCCGTATCGTATCGAATTCGAATCCGAATTGGAATTCGAATTTGGTAACTATGAAAAAAACAATTGGATATATAAATAGTGAAATGAAAGAGAGAAGCATGAAAAGTTCGTTATGGGAGCACCCGTTAAGTAATATAGAGGGGAAATTGTTATTGCGGTGGTGTTAATTCTTATTTATGCTGAGTTAACATTACGTTTGATATAGCAATATCCTGTAGGCACCTGCGGGTGTGATTACAATCTTGTCTAGTATTAAAAGGAGCAATTGTTGTAGCAACAACTAATAAACTCAAACGGCTCTGAAACGCCAACATCGCTGGACGTATGATTCCGTCTTTCCGCCATCATCATATATAGAAACCTTGAATAACCTTCCACCTCCTATTCTTGGGTTGAAGCTTTTTGATGAAATACGAAAATTTGCATCTCTTGGTTCAATTCGTTCTCTAGTAACAACACTTAAAAGACTTGTAGCTTCCTTTTCTAAACATTTCCTCAACAACAACTTGAATGAGGAAGTTGTCCATGCCGTTGTGCCATTGTAGCTTGAGATCCTTTTCCAAGAAAAAACATTTCCTCAACAACAAATTGAATGAGGAAGTTGTCCATGCCGTTGTGCCATTGTAGCTTGAGATCCTTTTCCAAGAAAATTCGCGTCCATTGCATGAGAGCCTCTTCTCATTTTTTCTACTGTTTTCGAGTGGGACACCAGTCCTTAGTGAAGGACAATTTTGAACATCTGTATAAAGAGTATGGATTGATGGGAACAAGTTATGTACATTGGATTTCAAGCTTTTGTGGAAGTTTTTTGTAGCTTCATGTTCGGGATTATCCACACTTTCAAGTTCATTCTGCCGACGTTTCAAACCCCAAAGGGGGTCCATCATGAGGACAAATCAGAAAGATAGAAATGAATGAAAGATTATTGAGAGAAGGAGCTGAGCGTTTGGGTATAAATAAACTAAAGAACCCTAATATAAGGGCCCACACATGATTTTTAATTTTTAATTTTTAATTTTTTGTTATTATTATCATTCTTTTTATTTATTTACTTAATTGTTAATTAATAGGTCAGGTTTATTTCCCATGGGGCTTTTGGATTGACGGTGAATGGGTGCGCTGTTAAGGCACTCTTTGCAATAGGTCACCGGTTCAAATCCCCCGTGGGTACTTAGGTTAGTCTTAACGTAGAAAAAAAAATATGTCAGGTTTATTTAATAGATACTTAATTGTTAATTAATAGGTCACGTTTATTTAATAGATAATTTTAATTCATAGATATTTATATTTATATTTTATTTATTTATTATTATTATTATTATATATTTTTTATTTAAATTATTTTATTTTTAATATTAAATCAACTATGAATAGATTAATTACTTAATTAATCTATTACTTTAGTATTTATTTAATTGATAATTTAATTCATAAATATTTATTTATTTATTTATTTATTTTTTATATTTAATTAAAATCATAAATATTTATTTTTATTATTATGCTTATATTAATATAGATATAAATTATTATTTTTAGCATCAACTATTAATTATCATTAGATTAATTAATAAATCAATTAATTAATTCGCCAATTAATTAATTAATTGATGGTTTTAATTCATAGATTAAAAACTACTATCATTTTAATATTTATCATTACCTACATTATTAATCAATGAAGATGATTCTCTTGTTCCTACATTGTTTCAAAAATTGTGTCCGCAGCTCTTCTCTCAATTTTTATCCTCAGGATTTCGAGAAGACAGATCTCTTTCCTTGTTTCCCCTCTGTACACGGAAGTTATGTTGGATTTCAAGCCTCTCTAGAAGTTTTTTGTAGCTTCATGTTCCGGATTATCCACAGTTTCAAGTTCATTCTGCTGACGTTTCAAACCCCAAAGGGGGTCCATCATCAGGACAAATAAGAAATATAGAAATGAATGAAAGATTATTGAGAGAAGGAGCTGAGCGTCTCGGTATAAATAAACTAAAGAACCCTAATATAAGGGCCGACACATGATTTTTAATTTTTCCTTTGTTGTTATTATTATCATTCTTTTTATTTATTTACTTAATTGTTAATTAATAGGTTAGGTTTATTTAATAGATACTTAATTTTTAATTAATAGGTCATATTTATTTAATAGATAATTTTAATTCATAGATATCTATATTTATATTTTATATTTTATATATTTTTTATTTAAATTATTTTTATTTTAATATTAAATCAACTATCAATATATTAATTACTTAATTAATCTATTACTTTAGTATTTATTTATTGATAATTTAATTCATAAATATTTATTTATTTTTTTTTATTTTTTTTATATTATTATTTTTATATTTAATTAAAATAATAAATATTTATTTTTATTTTTATTATTATGCTTATATTAATATAGATATAAATTATTATTTTTAGCATCAACTATTAATTATCATTAGATTAATTAATAAATCAATTAATTATTTCGCCAATGAAGCTGTACATGTTATAAAGATGGCCACAAATCCTGAAACAGCGAAGCTTGCAGAAATCTGTTTACGGTCCACTTTTTTCGGTTTTCAAGATCACTATTATGAACAAATTTCTGGATTTGCCAAGGGTTCCTCACTCTCACCTATTGTCGCCAACCTATACATGGAGTACTTTGAGAAAAAAGCTCTTGACTCATTCCACTTGAAACCAGCTTGGTGGAAAAGATTTGTCGATGACACCAATCTGAATTGGACCCACGGTAGAGCAGAGCTTGAGAAATTCTTCAATCGTCTTAACTCTTTATCCTCTTAAATCAAATTTACTATGGAGCTTGAAGAGAATGGTAAGATCCCCTTTCTAGATGCCCTGATCAGTAGAAGGGAGGATGGTACTTTGGGACACCAGGTCTATAGGAAGAAAACTCACACTGATAGCTATCTTCATGCTGACTCTTACCATCATCCCTCCCAGAAATCTGGCGTTCTAAACACCCTGGCTATTAGAGCTTTCAGGATTTCTGACCCTGATCACCTAAAAGATGAGATTGAACACTTAACCTCTGTCTTCAAAAACATTGGATACAAGGAGTGGAGTATCAAAAAAGCTATAAGAAGGGCTCAAGACAGGGCCCTCTCGAAGCGTAGCCCTGAAGACAAGAAAGAAAAACAAGGGAGGGTTTACCTTCCATTCATCCAAGGGGTTACCGACAAGATTGCAAAAATATTAAAAAAGAAAAACATAGACACTCAATTTAAAACATGTGGAACGATAAGGCAGATTATGAGGTCGGTTAAGGATAACATTGATCGTCAACAACTCAAGGGAGTGTACAAGATTGATTGCTCATGTGGTAGGAGTTATATTGGGGAAACAGGTCGATTTCTGAAAACAAGGCTTAAAGAACACGCGGCTGACATAAAGAATGAAAGATCCCGTACATCAGCCCTTGCAGAGCACTCATCCAAGACCAAACATCATATGTGTTTGGAAGACGCCAAGGTAATTGCAAGAGAGGACAATTATCACAAAAGAAAAATCAGGGAAGCCATTGAAATTATGAAGTTTCCGCAGAACCTCAACAAGGACAATGGAAGTGAAATCAGTGGAAACTGGTTTCCCCTGATCAGACAGATAAACCCCTCGAGACCCTTGGAAGCATAAAAAACAAAAATAAAAAACAAAAAGGACCTTCCATTCAGAAGGTTTGGTTTATTAATTAATTAATTAATCAATGCAAATTATTTAATTTAATTTAATTTAATTAATTATATTAATTAAATTAAATTAAATTAATGGCTTAATTAAATCAAAATATATAAATAAAATGTGATTAATCATAAAGGTTAGTAATAACTAGGTAATTAACTTCAATCATGAAAATAAATAAAAGTAAAATAAATCATTTAGGGTTTTTCAATATTAATTTAATTTAACTAATTATTTTGGAAAAAATTAAATTAAATATTAATCAAATAAAATAAAATTTTTAAATTAAATTAAATATCAATCAATAAATAAAAAACAAGAAAATAATAATTTTAATTTATTAAAAACTAGAGTTCAAAAATAATAATAAGTGAGAAACCTATTAATTAATTATTTTAATTAATCATGTTAAAGTTTGAATGTAATAAATTTTTATTTAATTTATATTAATTTTATAATAATATTAAAATGATAGTGTTTTTTAATCTATGAATAAAAATCCGAAATTAATTAATTAATTATTAATTAATTGGCGAATGAAATTATTGATTTTATTAATTAAATTTAATGAATATTATAGTTGAATGCTAAAAATAATAATCTTTTTATAAACCATAATTTATAAATATTTTTGATTTTAATTAAAGCATAATAATATAAAAAAATTATTGATTTTAATTAAATATAAAAATATAATATATATATATATATAATATTATAAATATATATATAGATTATTTATATATTTAATTAATTATCGCAATTATAAATCCTAAAGTAATGATTATTAAGTTAATTAATCTTATTGATAGGTGATTTAATATTAAAATAAAAATATTTAAATAAATAATAATAAAAATATATATATATTATAAGTATAAATATAAATATCTATGAAATTAAAATTATCTATTAATAACTGACCTATTATTGACAATTAAGTATCTATTAAATAAACCTGACTTATTAATTAACAATTAAGTAAATAAATAAAAAGAATGATAATAATAACAAAAAAAATTAAAAATTAAAAATTAAAAATCATGTGTCGGCCCTTATATTAGTGTTCTTTAGTTTATTTATACCCAGACGCTCAGCTCTTTCTCTCAATAATCTTTCATTCATTTCTATCTTTCTGATTTGTCCTGATGATGGACCCTCTTTGGGGTTTGAACGACAAAATGAACTTGAAACTGTGGATAATCCGGAACATGAAGCTACAACAAGTTCTGTACATTTTTTTGCTGCTACTTTCCGAGTGGCCCACCAGTCCCTAGTGAAGGACTGTTTTGAGCATCTGTATAAAGAGTATGGATTGATGGGAACAAGTTGTGTACCTTTTCTTTGGCTCTTTTAGAAATATCTATTTTAGCATCCAGTTCTTTATATGTTTCAATATAATTTTGGGAAGGCATTATAAACTTTGTTACCTTTAACCTATCAGTATGTGAGGCATTTTTAATAGAAAATATGTAAGTAATTCTAAAATTTTTATTTAAAAAATAATTAAATACACTTCATTTAAAGAATTGGAATTTTTTTAAAAGTTACATTATTGTGGTGAAATTAAAATATGTAATAATTATAAAGTTTTATTTAAAGAAAAATTTTAATATATTATTTTAAAAAAAAAATCTGAATTCATATTTTTAAGTTATATGAATTGTGGTGAAAACTCTTAAAATAGATAAAATCTAAATAAAGTAAAAAATCTAAATAAAATGTAAATAAAGTAAAAAGATTCTAATTGAAAAAACATAATTATGAAGTTATCTTGAAAAATTAAAGATATAAAAAGTTATTAGGTTGGAATCCTAAAGATCGGGAAAGCTAAATTATATTTTTATATTTAAGTCGATTCTATCTAGTTGATCTCTGCAGATTTGGATCAATGTTTTATTGTTAATTCAATTGAATAAGGAATAAATATCTAAAATAGTCATATATGAAATATGCATTGGAATCTTATGTGTGTCACAAGATATTCATAGTTAGATTGTTTCAAAGAATTTTTTTGATATACACATAAATGAGTTATTATTTTTTTCCATTTTAATTTAATTACATTTAAACTAA